>CAUYUJ010020923.1:40000-82500 GCA_963575745.1 Prorocentrum cordatum | reverse complement strand
CTACTACTACTACTACTACTACGTCTACCACTACGACTACTACTACCACTACTACTATTACTACTACTATTTCTATTCTGTATACGACTACTTTTGCTGGCCCTGCTCCTTCTTTTTCTCCCCCTCCTCCACATCCTCCTCTTGCTCCTCATCCTCCTCCTCGTCCTCCTCCTCGTATACGTGGCGCCCTCCGAAGCTCGCGGGCGATCGCGCGCGCGTAGGGGCCCTCTCTGCGCCGAGCTGGTGCCCCGTGGCCGCTGCCATGCAATCGGCCCCCTTCGTGGGCCCGGGTTTGGGCCGTGCCTCCGCGCCGCGGGGCCCCTCCGTAGCGCACCGCCGGCGCGTCCAGGGCTCAGCTCTGACAGTGGAGGCAAAGGAGGAAAGGGCACCCATACCTCTACCCTTCCCTCGTTTTCCCCCTTGTGGGCCTGCTGGGAGGCCCTCGTTGTCACCTCCGGATTCGCCTCGAAATCCTGGTCAGAACGCACCCCGGGAGAGGTCCGGGGAGTAGCGGTACCTTGCGGTTTCCCCATGGAGGCCCTCCAGGGTGCCCTGGCTTTTTCTTGGGTGGCGATAATGCTTTTTGCGATGGAAGTCGTGACGTTCCCACACCAAGAATCGAAAGACGCCCTGGGGTCGCAGGGTTGGGTTTCTTGTGGAGGTTTCTTGTGGTCGGGCCACTACTGTACGTTGCATCTTCGCGGGACCTCGCCTGTCCCTCAAAAAAGTGGTATCTGTTTTTGTGCCCAGCGCGGGCTCGATGCGGGCTCGACGCGGCTTTGGCGTGGGCTCGACGCGGCTTCGACACGAAGTCGACACGGATCCGACGAGGTCGACATGGATTCCACACGGATTCGACGCATTTAGGGCCGCCTCGGGACAGATCAGGTCCCCCCAGGATGCAACATGACATTTCGATTCCTGCGATTCGAGTCGATTTCGATGGCCTCCGATTCCGATTCGTTTAGGGCTTCGGGTTCGGATGTGGATCCCGATGTTTCTCGATGGAGGCCTACCAGCCTGCCGATGTCCGCCGATTCGACATCAGTCCCATCGCCGGTCCGACTTGTCGATTCGATTCTGGACCCTCCTTGACTTCGGGAGAGCAAGGTCGGCACATTGAATAAGAAAGAGAGATCGGCCAGCGAGCAGGTGCCCCGCGGAGATGTCTCATCCCCCGATGGCCCAGGGGCCCACCGAAGCTCTGGGGCACCTTAGGACCTTCAGGGATCCAGTCTCATCGTACGACCCTGCTGCAGCTTGCATACAGGGAGTGCAAGAGCCTACCGTTCGGATTCCAGCGTTGGTTTCAGCGGCATCTGGCCCATCACGCCACGGTGCCTGGGTCGTGGGCCAGAGTCCTCGTAGAGACCCTTGAGGTTCTCTTGGGATGATTCTTGGGGTCCGCTTGAAGTCCTCTTGAGGCCTGATGGGGGCGTTTGGAACGCCTCCTGTGACGCCTCTGGGTGCCTCTCGGAGAGCCTCTTGGAGGTGCGCACCTGGCACCAGAGGGCTTCCGGGCCACTTCGTTTTTCCCCCCTCTGTTGCCGAACACATTGAAGCACAGTAAGGTGCTCAAGTATTTATTTTGACCTCTGCAAAGTCGCGCGACGATCCCCGGAAGCGCCCTGGAAGGCCGGAACCCGAGAGATCTTAAACTTCGCATATCCCCATCAACGTATCAAACAACAGCAGACGCCAGTCGAGGTGCCTGAAGTGGGGATGTATAGCAGCGCGCGTCCTAGCAGCGCCGATGTTTGGAAGGCCGAGGCGGAAGGAGGCCACGACGACGACAGGACTAACCCTCGAGGCCCCGGCAGATCGGGCGCCCTTGGGAGCGTCTGCGAGGCCTCGCGGAGCCCTTTTGGGAGACATCTTGGGCCCCCCACCGCCCTCTCTTGGAGCCAACCTGGTGCACTCTTGGGACCCCTCTCGGGGACTCTCTGAGGCCGTGGAGGCCCTCTTTTGGGGTCATCCCGACAGCCAGCGATCAAGACGGGAGAGAGGCGTAAGTTTCGCCCCCCCGCCGTCCTCAGTTGAGCTCCATGGGGCCATCTCGGGCCGGCCCCTACCGCGCTTTGCTTTGGGCCGTCTTGAGCCGTGTTGGAGCCATCTTGGGGCCTGCGGACGCGAACATGCGAGAAGGGAAACAACATTGGAATAACACAGTGTGGTTGAAGGATGCGCGGACGGCCAGTTGCCAAGAGCACAAGGAAGAACCCCTTGGTGCAAGCGCTGCTTCTGGAGAGCCACGGCAAGCCGTGAGTGGTCGCGCCAACGGGCGGGTCGCAGCGGTGGTTCGTCGCGGCGAGGGGCGGCGGCCAAGGCCAGCACAGCGGCATGTCGAGAGCATCGCAGCAAGGATGCGCGCAGAACCGCCGGGGTTGCGCTTCTGGGGGACCGCATGCGAACCCTACCCCTGCCCCCCACGATGTTTGAGGGGGAGGGTGGGGTTCACTTCGTTCGGGAGCTCGCGAGCGAAGTGAACCCCCACCTCCCCCTCAGAAATCGTGGGGGTAGGGGTAGGGTTCGCATGTGGCCCCCTAAGCCCTAGCTTCGTTTGGCCGTAGGCCGACAAGGGAAATCTGAGCGAAGGCGGCTGTGCTTGTCACGGGCCGAAGAGGCATAATTGTTCGAATTACGACTGCACGCGCCGACAGGTCGCCACGGTTGCGGCGGATCTGCATTCTTCATCCAGGACCCGACAAAACAACCGATGACATGCATTTATATAGTACGGTGGTCGTGTAGAGAAGTAGTCTTCGCAAGGGGAGGAGACGGTTGGGGACGTGGTTGAACGATGGGGAGAGGGAGGATGCGGTGGAGGAGGAGGGGGGAGGAGGACAAGGAGGAGGAGGATACGAGGAGGAGGAGGATGATAACAAAGAGGATGAGAAGGCGGCGGAGCAAGAGGACGACGACAACGAGGACGACGAGGCACGGTGGCAGAGGCGTAGTCGCGGGCGAAGGTCAGGACCACGCATGGGAGCAGGAGGAGGGGAGGAGACCCTCCCGCCCCTTTCCCATCCCCTCCCGTCCACCTGCGCCTTCCCTTCACTCCTCCTCCTCCTCTCCCTGCTCGTCCTCCTGCTCCCCTCCCCGTCGCCCTCCCCTCCCCAGACATCCGACTCTCTGAAGTTGTCAATCCTTGCCCCACAGCCCACGACCGCTCCTCTGGGCGCAGGCATTCGTCCCGGGCCCATATGAAGATGGCCCCGGGGCCCCGCTACGGCCCCCCAGAGGCCGCGAGTCAGGAAGAGCTCCGCGATCTGACACAGATCAATCCCTCCGAAGTCTGGGTTCCCGTTCTCCTCCTCCTGCCCCTACCCCCGACGACGACGTGTTGGGGATGTGCAGGACCGGGATGGAGCGTTCCAGGTTGTTCTGAGAGCGTTTCCCAAATCGCTGCGTAACGGCCGCGGCGCTGGATCTCAGAGATTCCCGAGTTGCCCTGGTCCGCTGTTGTCCCTGTCCAGGCTCCGTGCCGGGGGGTCCAAAACCATGTTGTGACAGACCATGCGGTGACCTCGAAATCCCAAGAGACCTCACCGCGCGGAGCGGTCCGTCATCGCACGGCTTTGGGACCTCGGATGCCTTCGATTCACCCGAGACGCTCTCGGAGACCGACCAAGGTCCCCAAGCCGTGCGATGACCCCGAAGCCCGTCTGACTCACCTCACGGCGTGGTCGGCGTGGACACCGAGGAAGAGGAGGAGGCAGAGGAGGAGGAGGAGGAGGAGGAGGAGGCGGAGGAGGACCAGTGTAAACCCAAGAGGCATCAACGACTTTAAAATAGACCTTCCCTCCAAGCTCCCTCTTCATAGGCCCCTACAACGGCCCATTTTCATTAAGGGAACTGCCTCGTTGGAAGGCAACCGTTTGAAGACCCTGCAGCATGCTAAAACATGGTTCTCGGGATTTCAACGCCACAGATCAACCTGACTGTTGCGTGTTGACGATCCAGAATCGTACTAGAACGCCGTTCCTGGGACTTCAAAACAGCGAATCAACGTAACCATTGCGCCCGGGAGGAGGATGAGGAGGAGAAGGAGGAGGAGGAGGAGGAGGGGGACCAGGAAGGAGGAGGAGAAAGGAGGAGGAGGAGGAGGAGGAGGAGGAGGAGCAACAGGAGGAGAGGGAGGAGGAAGGAGGAAGGAGGAAGGATGAGGAGGAGGAGGAGGAGGAGGAGGAGGAGGAGGAGGAGGGAGGAAGGAGGAAGGAGGAAGATTTTGGACAGGAGTAGGAGGAGGAGGAGGAGGAGGGAGGAGGAGAGTCCTCGTAGGGCGCCTCCCCGGCCGTCGCGCCCGCCAGCGTTCTGCGTCTGCTCGCCCTCCGGCGGCGACCAGCAGCCCTCGCAGGGAGGCGCGGCGGGGGCCGCTCGCCTCGGGCCCGCCCCCCCCCACCCCCCCTCTCTCGGGCGAGCAAGCCCAAGGCTTCAGTCACCAGAGACCCTCCTCCTCCTCCTCCTCCTCCTCCTCTCCTCCCTCCTCCTCCTCCCCCTCCTCCTCCTCTTCTTCATCGTCCTCCTCATCCTCCTCCTCCCCCTCCCCCCCCCCTCCTCCTCCTCCTCCTCCTCCTCCTCCTCCTCCTCCTCCTCCTCCTCCTCCTCCTCCTCCTCCTCCTCCTCCTCCTCCTCCTCCTCCTCCTCCTCCTCCACTTCCTCCACGTACCACTGCCACCAGCTAGGGGGGTGGCCGTCTCGAGCTTTTGGCACCTCGTTCCTGTCATGCCTCCGGAGAGTGCCCAGAAGGAGGTGCCACCAGCTCGAAGGGAGGGAGCGGCCACCTCCCTAGCTGGTGGTAGTGGTATTATTGTCTTTTCTGATCTAGGCTGAAGTCGGGCATGTCCCTCTACAGGAGGAATATATATATACATCTATATATATATATATACATTTAGATTTTAAAAATAGAAACAGTCAAACAATGGCCAGGGACTATTTGTCGACTATGTTTGACTATTGTTCATTATGTTTGACTATTGGTACTCTTTCCTCCACAATCCGCCTGTAGTAGGACATGCCTAACCCTAGGTCGCCTAGGCCTCCCAATCGTGGTCCGAGGAGATGGGGGTCGAAGGATCGCGTGGCATCGCCAAGGCATCCGCGATGCGACGCGACGGGAGGCCCGATTTTCTCCACGCCGACGGCGCCGATGCAGCGCTGGCATCGCCGATGCATCGGCGATGCATTGGCGATGTGGCGCGATTATCCGACCCCATTTAGTCGGACCCCATCTGGGAGGCCTCCTCCAATGCAGTCACAGGGGGTCACTCGTAGACAAGGGAGGCACAGCCGCCGACCAATGGAAGAACCGCAAACACTGCACAAACATAACTTATCTGAGCGCCGAGCGGATTTCTTGCACCACTGCTGGGCCCCCCCTGGCGGCGCCTCAGGCGCCGCCCCTGGCGCGCTCCGCGCGCCTGCGACGGGGGTCTAGCGCCGATCCCCAAAAATCAGCGCGGACCTCAGAGAAGTCATGTTTATGCCGCTGTTGTTTTGTCTGCGACATCATGGGCCCCACCCGACTGATTCGGGCTGGTAGATCTAAAGAGCCCCTGCCCCGCCTCGCGCACCCTGCACACAGGGGGAACCCATGCCGAGAAGCACCCTGCTTGCCTCCAGGGTGCCCTGGGTTTCCTTGGGTTTCGATGGTCTTGCGGCGGAAAGCGTGAATTTCCCACACCAAAAATCAATGGGCGTCCTGGGATCTCAGGGCTTGGTTTCTTGTGGGAGGTTTCTTGTGGTGGAGCTCCTACTGTACTTTATCATGTGCCTCGCCCGACAGACTGGGGCTGTTTGATCTAAAGGGAGACGCTCCCGACCCGCCTCGCGCGCCCTGCATAACGCGCGACCGCCAGACCCCGGAGTGTGCCGGTGCTTCCTGCGTGATGCGGTTCGTGCCTTCGACGAATGACCACCGCATGCCGCGGCCACCAGGCTGAAGTCGGGTCTGTCCCTCTACAGGGGGAATATTCCAGAACAGCGAAAATTACTGGGGTGACGATGTTCAACAATTCTTTAGACTTGTTGTTTCTTTTGCTGTTTCGTTTCTTCCAACCCCCGCCTGTAGGAGGACACGCCCCATCTAACACCAGTCCCAACGTGTGCAGGTGCTCTCTGGATATCGCTCGCTCGAGGTAAAATGCTATCTCTTCGGGGTTGTGCAAAGCTTCCTACGAGGCAATGCCTCACCAACGAGGGAAGGCCTTGGGCGTGCTTTTATATGTAGGCTCATGCCAAGAACCAAAATACCTCCCTGGCTGCATTGGAGGCAGGATGACTCGCTACATGACCAGATCTCAGATCTCCAACGGCATGTGTGGTCAATCCTTCGCTCGTTCTCCTGATTGGATTCTCTTGGGCCCCAGGGACGTCAGCAACGGATCTGGGACGCAACATTACCTCCGTGGAAACGGTCGTGACCTTGGGGCCGCAGGATAAAAGTACCGAAACCGAAGCACACAGTTCCCTGACGATGTACCCAAACTGTGCGCAACGTGTGACCAGAAGAGCTGGGAATAACCTAAATTTGTTGCGGAAGCTACTTGGGAAACCCCAGCCGAGCTGCGCGATTCGTGGGGCACCGATCGATGGACAAAGGCTTGATGCGTTTGATACATGATGCTCTCGGCTCGACAGGATAGAGAGCTACACCCCCCAACAGCCCTCGAACGTGGCGCCATTTTCGCGGATCGCAGCCCCCGAAGGGAACGGCGAGGTCCAATCCAGGTCCGCGGCAGGATACCACTATGCCCCCTCCTTGCAGCCCTCGACCTGAGTCTGGGTATGACCCCCACTATTTGAAATTGGCGACCGTTTCGCAGATCGCAGCCCCCAGGGATGGGGAGGTCTTGTCTGAATGTGGTTAGGGCCCCCCCCACTATGCTGCACCCCACTTCCCTCCAGCAGCCCTCGAGAGTGGCGACAATTTCGCAGATCGCAGCCCACCAGACATGGCGAGATCGAATCTGAATCCGCGTGTCACGTCACTGCTGTGGTGGCCACCCCAGCAGCGATCGAAAGTGGCGATTGTTTTGAAGATCGCAGCCCCCCAGAGATGGCGAGGTCTGGTATGAGTCCTCGTATGGGGTCACTGAGCTGGCCCCTCCCCGCAAGCCCTCGAAAGTGGCCATTGCTCCGCAGATCGCACACTTCGTAGGGATGACGAGGTCTAATCTTCCAGTCTGGATCCGCGTATGGCGTCATTCCCCCCAGCAGCCCTCGAACGTGGAGACAGTTTCGCAGATCGGAGCCCCGTTGCATGGAGGTGTCGAATCTGAATCCGCGTACGGTGGCCACCTCCAGCAGCCCCCGAAAGAGGCGACAGTCTCGCAGATCGCAGCCCCCCAGGGATGGCGAGGTCTAGTAAAGGTCTGCGTGGGGCCTCACTCCGCTGAACCCTCGAGCAGCCCTCGAAACCGACGACAGTTTCGAAGATCGGAGCCTCACAGGGATGGCGAGGCCTGATTTAGGTTCTGCGTGAGGCCCCACTGTGCTGGGCCATCCAGCAGCCTTCAACCGTGGAGAGAATTTCGCAGATCGCAGCCCCCAGAGTGGGCGAGATCCGATTTGGGTCCGCGTGGGGCCCCACTGTGGTGCTCGCCCCCCCCCCAGGGATGGCGAGGTCTAATGTACGTCCGCGTGGGGCCCCACTGTGCTGCCCCCCCAGCAGCCTTTGGAACTGGCGATAGTTTCGCAGATCGCAGCCCCCCTGGGATGGCGAGGTCGGAGGCAGGTACGGGAGAGAGAGAGAGAGAGAGGAAGGAGGGAGGCGGGAGGGATGAGGCGGGAGGAAGGACGCGACCACAGTGTTCTTTCGAATGCGAGAACCCAACGCAGGAGGGTTCGGAATAACAGAACGTCTGGAGTTCCGCGCGAGTCTCTTGGATCTGCGCTGGAACCCCTGGCGGCGCCTCCAGCGCCGCCGCTGGCGCGCTCCGCGCGCCAGGGAAGGCGGTCCAGCGCAGACCCAACACATCCGTGTGGAGCTCCGAATTTGTTTTGCTATCCCGTTTCGTCTTCCTCCGGGTGTGGGCCTCGCATTCGGCGCGCTTCTCCTTCGGCAGAAACCGGCGGAAGTGAACAAGGCGGTAGATTCTGCCGCCGGAAGCTTGGCAGAAGGCGAGACGTCGACATGTCTGGATGCGGCGATCTTGGAGTCGGCCACGAAGAGGAGTGGGCTCAGAGGGAAGGGGTCCCCGAGGCATCGGAAGGAGTGTTTTTTTGACCGTGGTGTATTTCATTCATATCTCCTCCCGTCGGGCGGGTGGTAAGGGAGATTACCTACATGGGGGGTGCAGGAAGGGCCCCTTCCCTTCACCACCTTCACCACCCATGTAGGCCCCCCCCCCTGAACCGCCCGATCCCTGGGCCGTCTTCGTGTCCCAGGCCCACGACCATCAAACATGGATCTGGGGCGAAAAGTTTCCCCCGAGGCAAGTGGTCGGGACCTCTCATTGGGCTCCCTGATTTAAAGCAGGACATCTCGTCAGCTGAATGCCGTATTTCTCGGCCTGCCAGGGGTGTCGCTCAAGGTTGGCCTTGGTCTGCTCCGCGCGCAGCGCTTCCAGCCAGGCCTGGCGCAGCACCTCGGCTGTCCGCGTCGGCACGCAGATTGTGTCGAGGTTGTTGTTATTGTTGTTATTGCTGTTGTTGTTGTTTTTGTTGTTGTTGTTGTTGTTGTTGCTGTTGTCATCGTGGTTGTTGTTATTTATGTTGTTGTGGTAGTTGTTGCTGGGTGGTTCTTGTTGTGTTGTTGTTGGTGGTATTCCTGTTCTTGTTGTTCTAGTCGATGTTGTCGTCGTTGTTGTTTTTGTCGTTGTTGTTGCTGTCATTGTTGTTGTTGTCTTGGTGGCGGTGTCGCTGGGTATCCACCACAAGCTGTGCTTACGGTCGGACCTGGCGCAATGTCACGACTGTTCGCCACAGCAGAAGTCGTCTGCGTCAAAGGTGTCTGGAACAATTTTGAGATTGGCGCACCACGATCACGATCGAGTGGGCGAAGTCGGGCATCGTTTGCCATCGTATCCAAAACGTGAAGGGGCAGGATATGAAGGCGAGGGGCTCTTAACCTGCGGGAGCGTTCGCGGACCTTTGGGACTTGAGACACCGCGCAGCGTGGCAGCACACCTCCCTCCCCTTCCTTCTCGCAGTGGTCCTCCAGTGCTTGTTCCATGATCCTGGGCATGCAAGTGCCACACACACACACGCACACACACATACACCAACGCGCGCTCGTACACACGCACGCACGCACGCATGCATGCACGCACGCATGCACGCACGCACGCAGGCAGGCACGCACACACACACGCAACACGTACACGTATTTATATATAGATAGAGAGAGCGAGAGAGAAACAAAAGAGAGAGAGAGATGTTGAGAACGCCTACGGCGAATCACTGCCGCCCCCTTCCTTATGGAATCGCCCATGTGGCCGAGCGTTGTGGCAAGAGCTCTGCCACGCTATCGGACCGTGTGTTCCCCCTGCCGTTGTAGAAACCTTTTGGGGAACACTTGGGGGAGGATGGCGGGGAAGACCAGGAGAAGGAGGAGGAGGGGACATCTTTGGAGCCTCTGGGGGGGCTCTTGGGGCCTCCTGGGAGCTTCCTGGGAGCCCCTTGGAGGCATCTTGGGGGCCACCTTGAGCCTGTTCTAGGCCTTTGGGGGCTTCTCGAGGGCCTCTTTGGCCGTCTTAGGGCATTCATTGCCCGTCTGAGGACGTCGGAAGCCGTCTTGGGGACCTCTGTGGGCCGACTTCGGGCCCACTTGGGGTGCGCCAGGGCCGTCTTGGAGGCCATCTTGGGCGTCTTGGAGGCCTCTTGGGCCGTCTTGGGGCCGTCTTGGGGGCCTCTTGGGCCGTTCTGGGGCCGTCTTGAAGGCCTCTTGGGCGATCTTGAAGCGATCTTTGGGGGCCTCTTGGGCCGTCCCGGGCCTTCGGAAAACCGAAAAGCAGCAACTGCCAACATCCTTCGGAAGCTTCCGGAAAATCAATGATTTTGGCCTGTTCGGCCTTCCTGGAGGTATTGTTGGGGGCCTCTTGGGCCGTCTTGGAGACCTCTTGGTGGCCTCTTGAGCCGTGTTGGACAATTTTCGAACCGTCTTGGGCCGTCTTGATCGCCTCCTGGCCCGTCTGACACCGTCGGAAGCCGTCTTGGGGTCTCTCTGGGCAGACTGTGGGCCCACTTGGGGTGCGCCAGGGCCGTCTTGGAGGCCATCTTGGGCGTCTTGGTGGCGTCTTGGGGCCGTCTTGGGACCGTCTTGGGGGCCTCTTGGGCCGTTCTGGGGCCATCTTGGAGGCCTCTCGGATGATTTTGAAGCGATCTTTTGGGGCTTTTGGGCCGTCGGAAGGCCGAAAAGAAGAACATGCCAACATCCTTCGACAGTTTTCGGGGAATCCATGAATTTTGGCCTCTTCGGGCATTCCTGGAGGCCCTGTTGGGGGGCCTCTTGGGCCGTCTTGGAGACCTCTTGGTGGTCTCGTGGGCCATCTTGGAGGTCATCCGATGGCGCTCCGACATGTTCTTCGATCTATTTATTCGTAGCAGTACATTTGTTTGAGGATGTCTGCAGCCAAATATTCATTGTGGCAGAGCCGAAGATGAGGCCATCGATTTCAACATCGCCAATGTTCGAGCATGCTCCGTGCGAAACGTTCATTGTTATCAGTCGGCGTCCTGGGCACGGATCCCCAAGAGCGCAATTTCGCGGAACGGCCGTTTGTGGAGACGTGGGTGTCAGGGGGCGGACCATTCCGGGTGGCCAGCGCGCTGGGCTGGAGCCCCAGGCATTCTTTTCTGTGAGATCTATATATGCATGTACACATGTATGTGGTATATATATATATACAGCTACATATACAAGGCTGAAGCTATTATGTTCTATATACGTATGTGCATATGTATGTGGTAGGAATATATATATATATATATATATGTATGTATATATATACACACAAGACTGCAGTGGCGCTTCGCCTCATGCACCTTGGTCCTTGAAGTTCGGTGCGCAGGCGGAATAGCAGGAAGGTCAAGCCGACAATTCAGCGATAACTCTTTGTTGCCTTTTGCGGCATCGCCGTTATAATAATGTAATGTGTTATCCTTCCTCCGTGCTTATTTTTCTTCACGTTCGCCATAACCTGCCCATTCTCCCCATTCTCCTGAGCTCTTTTTTGCGGAGGCTCCTCCTTGGAGAGCCTCTGGGGGCCCCACAAAAGTTGTTTCAGGCTTCCCCCGCTTTCTCCTGTCCAACCACCCCCCCTCTCCCCCCCCCCTCTCTCCTGTCCCCCTCTCCTCTGTCCCCCCCTCCCCCCTTCTTCTCTCCTGTCCCCCCCCTCTGTCCTGTACCCCCCCCCTCTCCTTTCCCCCCCCCTCCCCCCCCCCCTCTCTCCTGTCCAGGGCGCAGTGGGGGGGGGGGGGGGGAGCTGCGGGACAGAGAAGGTGCAGAGGCGGGGCGGGGTGCAGGAAGAGGGGGGGGGGGGCGGAGAGGAGATGGCAGGGGAAGGGAAGGGGGGGGGGGGGGGCGCCGGAGAGGAAGGTGCAGGGGGGGGGGGCCTTTCCCCCCCTCTCTCCTTTCCTCCCCCCTCCCCCCCCCCTCTCTTCTGTCCAGGGCGCAGTGCCAGGGCGGGGGAGCTGGGGAGCTGGGGGAAAGAGAACCTGCAGAGGCGGGGGGGGGTGCAGGTAGAGGGGGGGGCGGAGGGGAGATGGCAGGGGAAGGGGGGTGTGCAGGAAGAGAGGGGGGGGTCGCCGGAGAGGGGCAGGCGTTCCCGGCATTGGGGAGGCCTTGCGTGTCAATCCTTTCGTCGCTCGCGTCCCCCCCCCCCTTGCAGAGCGAAGCTTGAGCGAGCTCAAGCCCACGCTCTCAGAAACTCACACGCCGGATCGGCGGATTTAGGGTTCCCTAGGTCAACGCCTCGACTGTACGTGTCTTCCCCGAGGCTCCGTTCGGGCCGGCGGTTTCGCACGGGGACCTCTCCCCGACGCAGCCGTCTGCGGCGGCCGCCGGGCCCGGGACGCCTCTCGCGCCATCGCTCCTCGGCCCTCCTCCTCGTCTTCCTCCTCCTCCTCATCCTGCCCCTCCTCCTCTTCCTCCTCCTCCTCCTCGTCCTCCTCCTCTTCTTCCTGCCCCTCCTCCTCTTCCTCCTCCTCATCCTCCTCCTCCTCCTCCTCCTCCTCCTCCAGCGCCTGCCCCTCCTCCTTCTCCTCCTCCTCCTCCTCCTCCTCCTCCTCCACCGCCTCCTCCTCATCCTCCTCCTCGGGGTGGACGAGAGGATCGACGGTTGAGGGTGGAAGTCTGACATCGTCCTTTCGGAGGCGTTTGGGGCCCTCCGGAGATGACTTGGGGCTCTCTTGGAACCTCTTGGGCAGCCTTCCTTGCGGAGGTGTTTGGGGCCCTCTGGAGATCACTTGGATCCTCTTGGGGCCTCTTGGGCTGTCTTGGGGCGATCTCGGGAGCCTCCAGGACCGTCGTGGGCGCTGGGGGAGACGAAGGGGCGAAGATGCTGCACGCGTACGCTTTCCGATGACTCGAGGCTTCCCTCTCGGGGCTCTCTTGGGAGTGCTCTTGGCGCTCTCTTGGGGCATCCTGTGGGCCCCATGGACGTCTCGGGGCCCCGCGGGACCGTCTCGAAGCTGTCGTGGACCGCTCCGGGGCTCTCTTTGGCCATCTGAGGCGTTTCTGGAGACAGTCTCGAAGGCTCCCGGCAGCTCCCACGAGTTCCCGGGAGTTCTCCGGAGCCCCCCGGAGCTCCCAGGATACCCCAAGAGCTCCCAAGAGCTTTCAGTCAATCCCGGCAGCGGGTAAGAATCCAGGGGTCCAGGCCCTGAAGAACTTGACATCCCCTGGACCTCTCAGGGCTGCATGAGCTTTGGGGGCACTCCACTGCGTGCTGAAGGCACTGTGGAGCAAGTTCTTGGGCGTGTAGCGGCGGACGCCAATCCTGAAATAATCACGTCTTCTGTTTGAGACTTCAGCTTGAGCTTCCAAATGCTAATGTTTCGCTGCTAGGCCTTGAGCTTCGGAAATTTCGCGTGCGAGCCGAGCATGTTTTCTGGGGAAGTCTTGGGGGAGGTGCGAAGCGCGCAGCGCCCACCGCGACCACTGCATCGCATTTCTGGTGCACGGCATGTTTGTTTGCATTGCAGCGGCCTTGCATTCTGATGTTCCCACCTATTTTAGCCTCGATCACCAAGGATAATTCCGAGCACCAGGAAAGTACCGAAATTCTTGACGCTTCGCGTATCCCCACCAGCGGCCGATACGTCTTGGTGTGGTTGTCTTCTCGGATCATGGATACACCTTGATGTCGCTGACGCCGCGGCTCGCTGCCGCCGTCGGGATCCTCGTTGGACTTACCACCCCGACCTCTGTGCTACCCGACAGGCTGGGGCTGGCGTCCTCGGTCGTTCCCTTGTCCGCCTTTGGACGTTGGAACGTTTTCGCGCCATTTTGGCTGCGCTAGGTGGTCTCGGTGCCTACCTCAGGCCTGTTGGACGCACCTGCATGCCCGTTCAGGGGCTGTCATGGCACCTGGATTGCATCGTCTTCACCTCCCTGGACGCTGTCGTGAGCCGCCTGATCCGCGGCCCTGCGCGCGTTAGGTAATTTAGTCGCGTCCGCGGCCCGTTCGCGACCTTCCGCCGCTGGCGCTTCCGCCTCCGGCTGTTTTTAAAAAAATAATTTTAAAAATACAAAAGTATCCCCACCAGCTTTCGCGCGTTTTTGGCTGCGCTAGGTGGTCTCGGTGCCTACCTCAGGCCTGTTGGACGCACCTGCATGCCCGTTCAGGGGCTGTCATGGCGCCTGGATTGCATCGTCTTCGCCTCCTTGGACGCTGTCGTGAGCCGCCTGATCCGCGGCCCTGCGCGCGTTAGGTAATTTAGTCGCGTCCGCGGCCCGTTCGCGACCTTCCGCCGCTGGCGCTTCCGCCTGCGGTTGTAAATAAAAATATCCCCACCAGAGCTGGCGCGTACAGGGCAACTCCTCGTAGCTTCCGCTGGCAATCGCTCCGTGGTTCTGTACATGTGCACTCCCGGCATCAGGCTGTTGGGCCGCGTGGCATCAGCTTGCGCGTCCAGCCGCTTGGCAATTTTCTGGCCCGGCTCCTGCTTGTGCAATTGTCTTGCTCTTTGGGTTTTTCCTTACAGGTGCTGGTCAGGTTTCCCCACCTGTGGGTCCTGGCTTGTGCACAGTCTGCCGACAGTCTGTGGCAGCTCCGCTTGCGAGCTGGCGTCGCTTGGGCGCCTCCTCGTTGGCTTCCGCTGGCATTCGCCCAGTGGTCCGCCGCATCCCTAATTATCTGGCTTTGCGCCCCATTGCCTACTGACACGCCCTCTGGACTTCTCCTTGCGGGCCGCAGATCAAAAAAAAAAAAAAAAACATATCCCCACCGGCCCATCCAGTAACGATGCCTAGGCGAATGGAGTTGATCAGGGAAGTGAGGGAACATACAGAGTAACAAAGGGTTGGGGAACCCGTCTTACCCAATACGGCGAGGATGGAGGAGGAATCGGAGGATGAGGAGGAGGAGGAACTGAAGGAGGAGGAGGGGGAGCGGGAGGAGGGAGGAGGGAGGAGAAGCAATAGGCGGATGATGATGATGAGGAGGAGGAGGAGGAGGAGGAGGAGGAGGAGGAGGAGGAGGAGGAGGAGGAGCAGGACGAGAATGAGGAGGAGGAGGAAAACGGCGAGCAAAATGGCCAGAGGCTTCTTGGATGCCTCTCGGAGTCTCCTCGGATGTCTCTTGGGAGCGTCCTGAAGGCCTATTAGGGCGTCTTGGGATCGTCTTGGCGGTCCCGGAGGCCTCTTGGGGCGTCTTGGGTGCCTCGGGGAGCCTCTCGGAGGCCTCTTGGGGCCATCTTGGGGCCATCATGGGGCCATTTTGGGGCCATCTTGGGGCCATCTTGGGGCCTCCAGGGCGCCTCTTGGGGCCATCTTGGAGGAGATCGATTAAAGAAAGGGAGGGTCCGGATTCGCCCTGCCCCTCTAGATCCTCTAAAATCGCCTCTTGGGCTCATCTTGGAGCGCTCTTGGAGCGCTCTTGGGCGCTCTTGGGGCCGTCTTGAGGCTCTCTTGGGCCCCTCTTGGGGCTATTTTGGGCCCTCTTGGAGCCATCTTGAGGCTTCGGAAGGCCATCGGAAGCGGAAGCGCAAGAAACCATCATTCATTGGTTTTCCGGAGGTTTTCGAAGGGTTTTGGCCTCTTGGGGGGTCTCCTTGGAAGTCTCGGAGGCCTCTTGGAGTCGTCTTTTGGAGCATGTGGGGAATCATCTTGAGGCATCTTGGGCTATCTCCAGCTTGAGGCATCTTGGGCTATCTCGAGGCATCTTGGAGGTCATCTTGGCCTCTCCGAGGCCCTTTTGGAACCGTCTTGGGCCATCTTGGACGCTCCAACGCGTCGCGGAACCCCCCGTCCAGGTCCAGGGGAGGGGGTTAGGGGGAGGGGTAAACCCCTCCCCGAAGGGGAAGGAGGGAAGATGGAAGAGGAAACTCCCTAAGCCACCTACGCCCACAGGGCTGGTGGGATTGGAGGGTTTTCGCGTGTCGGGCCCTGGGAGGCGATACTCGTTTGACATTGTTTCGATACTTTTTGGGTTGCTCGACATTGTTTCTGGGATGTGGTCCTGGAGCACGGCGGGCGCAACACAAGTCTTGCACTGCAGATTGCTTTGCGTGGCAGGCTTCTCGTTCCGCGTGCGAGCCGAAGGTGGGTTGGGAAGGGCCAGGGAGGTGCGAAGCGCGCAGCGCCAACCGCGACCACACAAGTTTTTTGTTTTTTTTTGCATTGCTGTTTTCTGTTGCGTTGCGTTTGTGTTGCAGTGCAGGTGTCCTGCACTGCCAGAGGCTGGCCAGGCCAGCCAGACAAACCAAACGCTAGACCAGCCCGACAGGCCAAACGACCAGAAACGAGAAGCATCGTTTTGTGCATGGAAGATGTGTTGCAATGCAGTTGTTTTGGCAGTGGAGTTTTGTAGCATTGCCAGAGGTTTGCCAGACGAATTAGCCAGACCAACCTTGCTGACTGGCCTGGCTGGCGCGTCTGGTGGGTCCAGTCTGTCCTTGCTGGCCCTTGCGGGTCCGACTCGTCTCATCTACTTGTTCTTCCTCGCTTTGTTGGTCTGGTTGGTATGACTGGCCGAGCTCGTCTGAATGATCCGGTCAGTCAGGTTGTTGTGGACTCCGACTGATCTGGTTGGCGTGATCTGGCTACCTCCAGCTGGCCCGTCTGGTTGGTCTGCCCTGGCTGGCTGGTTTGGTTGCTCTGCGTGGCACCGCACGTCTGGTCCGGCTGACTTGTTCGGTTTAATGTGTCTGGCTCGTCGTGGTTGGCCGATCTGGTGTGGCTGGTCTGGTCTGGGCTGGTTGGTCGAGTAATTTATCTGATCGGTCTGGGTAGTCCAGTCTGGTACGCCCGACTGGTCTGGTTGATCTGGTGGGTCTTGTTAGCATGGTGGGTATGATGGTCTGGTTCGGATGGCATTGTGGGTCTAGCTCGTCTGGATGATCGTCTCGGCATGCTTAGTTTGGGATGGGTGTTCCGATATCTGGTTGATCTGGCGTGGTTGGCCTGCTTGATCTGGCGTTGTTGGTCCACTAGGTCTGATTGGTCTGGTTGGTCTTTTCGCCAGGATTCTTTCAGGTGGTCTCATCGGTGTGGTCGCGCAAGTTCCTTCTCTTGTCAGGTTCGCTCGGTTGGTTTGGTTTGTTATGTTCGTTGGGTTGACCTTTGTTTTGGTTGTTTTGATTTGGCTGTCATTGTCTACTCTGGTCCGATTTGTTGAGTAGCTCATCTGGATTGCCCGGTCTGGTCTGGCTGGTCTGGTCTGTCTGTTTGGCTTTGTCGTCCGTAGTTGGTTGATTGGCTACTGTGACCGCTCTGCCTACTGCGCAGGACCTCGGCGAGGTCGATGAGCCGCAGCAGAAGCAGCAGCAGCGACGACATCATGACCAGCATAAGAGCTCGGAGGAGGAGCGATCCGAGGACGAGGGTAGGGAATAAGGGAAGGAAAAGGCTTGCAGCAGCAGTCATATCAGCTCTTATGCCGCAGAGCAAAGCCAAGCGCTGGGACCTGAGAGCGGTTCGCTTCTTAGCGTTGTAGACGATATATACATATCTACAGATATATTAGACATGTGTGTATATGCATGTGTGCAGATAGATGTATCCTTCTCCATATTTCCCGTTCCTCCTCCTCCTCCTGGGACGCTGGCGAAAACGCGACGATGACGCTGGCGGCGACGACGACGACGGCGACGGCGAGCAAAGGCGAACAACGGCGGCGAACGACGTCCACGACGAGGGCGACGGCGAAGACGAGTGGTCACGACGACGAGGAGCCGCGGGCGGCCGCCAGGCGGCTGCGCCCAGTGCTTCAGCTGCCTGTTCTGCGTCGGCGTCCTGGCCGTGGTCTGCTGGCTGCTGCACACGGGCGTCCTGCCGCTGCCCGGGCCTGCCGCCTCGGCTGCCGCGCGGTGTTTGCCACGTCTTCCCCTTCTCAGCAGCGACAAAAGGACCTACACGTACATGAATCCACGCTGGTTTCGAAAGTACGCATTGCGCAAATGTTCGTATAACGCGGCCGGTCTCGCGGATCGAAGGGTCGTGTTCATGTACATAGCTGGGCGAGGACGTCCTTTGTGGGCCCCCTATCCTCGGGGGAATGGACTGGGCGTCCGTTAGCTGGCGCGCGCTCGTTTCCTTTTCGGGCGTCCGTGCTCGCTCGTTCCGTCTTCGGGCGTTACGGGCACTCGTGAATGGGTTTCCACGCCTTCGTCCTCGGGCGTCTGTCAAGGGGCGTTCATTCCTGTCGGGCGTCCGTCGACGAGAGGGAGAAGCGGGAACCTTTCCAGCACTTGTTAAGGCCCGCGGTGGCATTAGAGAGGCTACTTAGGAAGGACGACCATTTCATCATGATTGGATTCATCCGAGACGAGTTATCGGGGAGAAGGTTCTCATGCACGAATTCGCCCGGATGAAATTGACTGTATGACCTCGTCCAGATGAATCTTTTTGCGGATGAACTCGTCTCTGGATTTGCTCTTCTAACCGGCAATGCTTGAAGGACTCCGTTCGGATGAACTCGTTTGTTCAGGAGTGTATTACGGATAAGGGATTTGGTCGAAACATGGTTGTCAAATGATATAAACCGGAAGTATTCGTCAGGAAGAATGTCTTCTGGATGCTCTCGATCCGGAAGGGTTCGCCCCAGAAGATCTCGCTTCGGATGAATCCTAGGCCTCCTGGATGGGGTCGGAGTAGATGGGAGCGGAGGATCGCGCCGCATCGCCGATGCATCGCCGATGCGGCTCGATGCGGAGCCCGACTTCCTCCACGTCGACGTTGCGCATGCATCGCCCACGTCGACGATACATCGCTGGCGCATCGCCGATGCATCGCCGATACATCGCCGATGTATCGGCGATGCGGCGCGATCCTCCGACCCCATCTACTCCGACCCCATCTAGGAGGCCTCTGTGAATTTGGCCTGAATTCAGTTGTCTCGGAGGAAGGCGTCCTGGAAGAATTCGTCCAGAAGATTTCATTCTGGGTGAAGTTGATCCAGCAATTCTCGCCCGGGAGAACTCGTCCCGCCAGAAGTCGTCCCAGAAGAAAGCGTCCCGGAAGAAAAACGATCGGATGAATCAGCCCAGAACAAGGCGTCCGGGGAAGAATTCGTCTAGCCGACGATGGTGATGACGAAGACGATGACGATGCCCATGTCGTCCACGATCATGACGATTACTGCTCAGACCCCATTCCACCGACCCCCAGACGAAGTGAGGCCTTGTGGGCGTATTGGTGGGCGCCTTGAAGCCTCGCTAGAGTCTCCTGGGCGCTTGCTGGCCGTTTCTTGGACGCCGTCGTGCGCATAGGATGCCTTGAAGTGTCCAGGTGCGTGGGAGGAGTGCCCGCCGAGTAGTCGCTACTCCGCGCATGGGGCTCACTTATCCTGCGGTTCTCTGCGCGTCAAGCATGACTCGAGATGCTCCTGGAGTGGCGTCGCGGACTGTCGATATAACCATCCCATTTGGGGATTCGGAGAATGAAGGAGAAAGATAAACATGATGAAACAAAGAGCGGCGACGGTGAGAGGAAGGAGTGAAAGGACGAGAATGTCGAGGACACCAGGGCCGCTTGTGATGTTGTATGGGCGCCGTTTGCGGCCCCCTCCGTGCACCTTGGGCGTGTGTGTGTGTGTGTGTGTGTCGGGGATTCGCAAGACTCTTGGGGGATTCGATTGAGCATTGTTGTGATCATGGCGAAAACTATTCTCGGGAAGCCTCTCTGCGGGGCGTCTCCACAGGTCGATCACGTTTCGACGTGGCTGCCCTTGCGCCCCTCAAACCTGTCGCCGCCAAGTGTCATAATCTTCCACGTCTGCCTCTTCCTTTTCCTATTCCTCCTTCTCTTCCTTCGTCATCCTCTCACTCCTCATCCTCCTCGTTTGGCCGAGCTGGGTCGCGCAAATGGACTTGTTTAGATGACATCGGCTCCAATGACGGCGTCTGTGTCGGAGTCGTCCTGTAAGAATTGGTCTGGATGAGCTCGCCAGGCTAAACACGTCCTGGTCGAATTAGTTATTGATGAATAACTATGTCCGGATGAACTCGGTCGGCCGAAGTCGTGTCGAGGTCGCTCGGGAGCTCTCCGCATCCCGGCCGATCGGAGTCTCCGAGAAGAGGTCGATCGCCGGATGAATTTGTCCAGAATCAGAATGTCCAGAGGTGATTCGTATGATTTTGTCTTCGGATGAGTTCGCCCTGGAGAAGTTGTCCGGATGAGCGCGCCCGGATAGTGTCGTCTCGGATAAGGTTGTCCTCATGAATCGGGGGTGGACAGAACCACCACCCTGACACGTCGATGATTGAATTATCCTTTTTCGGTTCTCGAGAGGGCGCTGCGGCCGTCGTTTTCCAGGCTCGCGCCCGGCAGATTTGGGCCCGAGGTCGTTTTCATTAAACCACGTTTTGCTCCAGGCGTACCGTCCATCCCCGAATGTCCGCATGAGACGGTCTCGAGAGAATCGTTAATTGGTGTCCTTAGGGCCCAGTTGTGGGTCCGCCCTCTCTGCATTCCGGGACCCCCCCCCCGCCCCCCGCCTTTGACACACCCTCCACCGAGCGCCCAATATGTGTGTGTTTGAGTGGTTCGGTATGCGAACGGGCCTGAGTTCTTTCTAAACGGTTGTCTAAAACGCCTTGGGTCGTTTTAGTTTTCCGCTTGCAACACCACCGAGCGGAGGAGGAAAAGGAGGAGGAGGAGGAGGGGACGAGGAGAGGAGGAGGAGGAGGAGGAGGAGGACGAGAAGGAGAAGGAGGAGGAGGAGTAGGGGGAGCGGGAGGGGGAGGGGGAGGGGGAGGGGGAGGGGGAGGGGATTCGGTGAGCGGCAGGGTTCCCAGTTCTCAGGTGTTTGGTTCCCGGGCCCTTGAGTTCCCGATTGTGGCAGCATCCTTGCGCTTTCAGATGCGGACCGGCAAGACAGCACAACGTAGTTGAACATATTAAAGAGCAGACAGCATGATGCATATTATCGGGCGCAGAGAGTAGAGAGCAAAGGGTGGAGCAGCGGGAAGTTGTTTTAAAGGGTATGCAGCAGCGTCCAGCGTGGAGGGTTGACCACATTGGCCATTTCTTTTTCATACCTTCCGGCACGTTGTCTCTAGAGTTGTGGCAGTCGGTTATATTGCCAAATAACTTCCAGATGTCCCAAAACATGTTTCAAACATGTATTCAATATGTACGACCATGATTGACAAATTTCTAGAACATGGTTTACACATTTTAAACACACTTTCAATTCAATGATCGGATTGTAAGAGTGTCCATTGTCATGACATCCATAACTCTAGAAGTATCGCATGAGCGTGTGATTGGGGCCTTCCACACTGTGTGGCAATACGTTGGCGGGCCCTCTTGCGGCGGAGAGCTCGACATGTTATGCCGAGTTACCTCGCTTGGGACACTCTTGGGGCCTTGATGGGGTCCTGGGCCGTATCTGGATGGGGCGCCTCTTGGGCCATTTTGGGTCCCTCCTGGACTGTTTCCGTGCCTTTTTGGCGGCATGTTAGACTTCTCTTGAG
Organism: Prorocentrum cordatum; assembly: GCA_963575745.1. Lineage (NCBI taxonomy): Eukaryota > Dinophyceae > Prorocentrales > Prorocentraceae > Prorocentrum > Prorocentrum cordatum. The sequence goes on along the minus strand of CAUYUJ010020923.1, from coordinate 61,416 downwards.
CGATCTTGCTGGACCTCTTGAGCCGTCATGGACCCTGTTAACTTTGAGCGTCTACGAGGTCTCCTGGGTCGTCGTGAGGCCATCTTGCTTGCTGTTTGACGGTTCCACGTCGCGTTAGAGCCCGATTTCAGACGTCTTGAATGGGATTTTGTTTCGATCCGGAGGCTCAGGAGTTCCCCAGGGTTAAGTCGGCCCTGTCCCTCTACAGGGGGAATTGTCAAAAACAGTCAACAAATAGTCTGGGGACAATGTTTGGAGTATGTTTGAACAAAACCCAATTTTGGATGTATCGTTGGAGTATGTTTGGATGTATTTTTGGTTTATTTTGTATGTCTCGTCCAAAACCCCCCTGTAGGGGGACAGGCGTGTCCTAACCCTAGGGAGCGTTGGCGAGCTGTGGCCCCCACCCCACCCCACGTCTACAGTCGGGGCGCTAAAGAAGGAACCCTTGTCGTTGGGGAGGGGCTCGGTGCTCCTTGATGGTTTTACAGGTTGCCTCAGGTTTTTCGGAGGTCTTCCATGGGAAGTCGAAGTTCAACTGATGGGAAAAAGGGGGCCTCGTTCCTTATTCTGGAGTCCTTAGGTCAGCGCCCCGACAGTAATGCGATGATGGATCCCAGGGGAGGGGGACAGCCAATCATCTCACACGCGTTTGCACTTCTGGCCAGCGGGGGGGGGGCGGATCTTGGTTTGACCAGCTCCCTCTTGCCTCCTGCTCCGCATCCTCACACTCCTACTCTTCCTGCCCCTCTCTTCTCTCCTGCTCGTCCCTCTCCTGTCAACCGCCCATCGGGCCCGTATGTTCAGCAGACCGGACATCCCGCACGCATGCTCTAGGAGGAACATCTTGTGAGGTATTCGCCGGAAGGATTCAGGAGGATGAAGCCCCATGGGGTGGCTGTTGCGCCAGATGCGGCCGCAAAATAAGCGGGAGCAAGCTGGATAAAGCGGGACTTAGCCGTTGTCTCTGAAGGAGGCGGCATAAGGGGACCCTTCTGGACGGGAACGAGGCGTCTTCGGGGCTCGGCGCGGACGCATAGCACAGCACACAGACAGGGCGGAGGGACGATAGGGGGAGAGAGGCAGGGACCCCCCCCCCCAAGGCCAAGCAAGGCGTTCGGGGGACACCTTCCGCCCCCCTGTCTTCAGGGGCAACGACAGCGAGGGATACACCTTAGGCGATGCTTAAGAAAACGTAAGTTTTCGGCCAGAGTCTCGATTATTCTTAATGTTTCAATGTAAATCCTAAGATTTGAATGGGCATTCTGGGTTTTTATTTAAATTCTGAGACTATCAATTTCTTAACCCATGATTTCTAAAGCATTTCGCAGGGTGTAGTCATAGAGGGGGGGATGCATCGACCCCCACTCGCCCTCTGATCGTCGGTGGGGGCCCGATGGCTCCAGCCTGCCCGGGAAGGTGCGGATGCAGCATCGGCGGCCCACCGCCGCTCCATCGGCGACGCATCGCCAAGTCGAGGTCAACGCATCCCCCCCGGGCGTTTCCTCAACAGGCCTGCCCTGTCTGATTCCTTCTCTGGGCGCGCTTACGAGACGTCTTCGCGTGTCGGGGTGGTCATTCTCGGGGTGGATTTTCTGTCCTCCGTGCCAGGCCTCCCCCGATCGTTGCCCCTCGCCTCTGTGACACCGCACTGGCGTGCTGGGCCGCCACCGCAGCCCGCCGCCTGGGCGCCTCCCTACCAGGGAGCACGGGCGGCGCCTGTGCGGGGAGGCGAGAGCGTGCCGGGGATGGGGGGGACGGCGTCTCGGAAGCACCCCGTGCGTCTTGGGAGGCGCGGGCCTCCTCTATCCGTCGACGCGCGCGGTCAGAGGAGAAACAGGTACCCATACCTCTACCCTTCGCCCGTTTTCCCCCTTCTCGGGCCTCCTGGGCGGCCCTCGTCGCCAGCGCTGCATTCGCCTCGAAATCATGGTCAGAACGCACCCCAGGAGAGGTCCGGGGAGTAGCAGTATCGGTACCTTTTGGTGTCCCCATAGACGCGCTAACGGTGTGCTAGCTAACGGCGAAGTAGGACATCCAAGTGTAGGAAGGCGCGGTTCGTGGCTTTAAACCAATTGCAGGAGCGCGTTTTTCCTGCAACTCGCTGTGCCGTTGTCGTTCGATGCCTTCGCAGATTTGAATCGTATGAAGCGGTGTTTCGTGATTTCCTACATTTTGTTCTGCGCGGGCTCGGTGTCACAAACATCGGGTTCCCAGCATCGCCGTGAACCGACAGCGCCGTTAGCGCGCCCTTGGCCTATACATGCAAGTCCGGCGCATTTTGGGAAGCAGCCCCCTTCTAAGAAGCTTTCCCCCCTCCCCTTTCCCCCCCTCTGCGCGCCGTCGAGTCTCGCCTCTGAGCTCGGGTCGTCCTGCTGCTGTCGCAGGGCCAAGAGAGAGCGCAGGCACGATCGCGATCGGGCAGGGCAGCGCGCGTCTTCAGTGGCACTCCTCCTGCACGCCGTTCGGCTGCCCCGAGTCGCCCCGCGCTGGTGCGGTCTGCCTCTGCCTCGCCGCCGACGTAAAACGTGTCGTTAGTGGCACGGGCTCCTCCAGTGCTCCTGAGGTCACCACCCCGCCCTCCCGCTGGGCCAGGGGGGGCAGCGCAGACCCAGCCCCCCGACGGCGAGTCTTTTTCGCAACGTCGGTCCCGCGAGGTCTCGACCCCTTCGCCCAGGGACCCGTTTGTCACCCTGCGTCTTCCGTGGACGGTCCCGAGGCATGGCAAGGGCCCCCAGAGGCCTGGGGAGGCAGCGAGGGCTGCAGAACAGGTGCCCTTTGGGGACCCTGCAGCGGCTATTTCGAGCCTGGGAGGAGGCCTGCAGGGCCAGAGAAGTGCGCCGGTCTTCCCGAAGCCTGGTAAGGGCCCCCAGGGGCCAGAAATAGATGAAAAATGTGGGCGTCGCGTGAAATGGAGGGGCGACAGATGGGGGGGCCTGAAAGGGTCGCAGAACAGGGGCCCTCCAGGGCCCCAGAAGGGGCCATTTCGAGCCCAGGAGGAGGCCTCTAGGGCCAGAGAAGTGCACCTGCCCCCCCCCCCGCCAATGTATCGCTTCCCACTTGAGCGACGCCCAACAAAAACCTCCTGCGGGTCGCGGGGGGAAATGCAGAGACTGGGGAGCAGCTGCAGTCGACTGGCCTTGGAAACCCTCTGGAGGCAGCGGGGGCAACGAGAGGGGGGGGACCGGCACAGGAGGGATGCATCGACCCCCAATCGCCCACGGATCGCCGATGGGGGCCCCATAGCCCCATCTCCTCCCAGGAGGGTGCGGATGGTTATCGGGGACCTAACGCCGATCTATCAGCGATGTCTCCCCCTATCGCCGATCTATCGGCGATGTCTCCCCCTGTATCTGTCGCCGATACATCGCCGACCTATCGCCGATCTATTGGCTATCGGGGTCCTATCGCCGATCTATCGGCGATGTCTCGCCGATTCCTTGTCGCGATATGTCCCCCCCCTCTCGTTGCCCCTCGGGGGAGGGGGCCGCCTGCCCCTGGAGAGACAGTTCTTCGGGATCCGCGGCGGCTCCTCTGACGACGACAGGCGCTGTGCGGCCTCCGCCCCCCCGCCACCCCAAGGGCAACGTCAGGAGGGGATGCCTGCGGTCCGGAGGGATGAGGTCCTGAGCGAGGGGGTCCTGAGGGGTGGGGCCCTCACCTAAGACAGTTTCCCCCCCCATCGTTGCCCCTCTCCCCCCCGCAAGCGGAAGGCCCGGCACGGAAGGCCTGGAAAGCCGCAGTCGCAGGTGCCGCGAGGAAACGAGCGCTCTTCCAGGGTCGGTTCGCCCGAGGAGAAGGAGGAGGAGAAGGGAGGAGGAGGGGTGGAGAAGGGGGGGGAGATGGGGGAGAAGGACGACCGAGGAGCTGGAGGAGGAGGTGGATGGGGATGGGGAGATCAGGGAAAGGATTAGGGATGCACGAGGACGAAGAGGGGGAGGAGGACGATGGAGGAGAATGAGGAGGAGGAGGGAAGAAGGAGAAGGAGGATGAGGGGGACAAGAAGGATGGAGGAGGAGGAAGAGAAGGAGGAAGAAGGAGGAGATGGAGGAGGAGGAGAAGGAGGAGGAAGGATGATGAGGAGGGGATTGAGAAAGAGGGAGTGAAGGAGACGGAGGAGAAGGAGGAGGATGAGGAGGAGGAGGAGGAGGGAGGAGGAAGGGCAGAAGCAGGAACGGACAAGATTGAGGATGAGGGAGTGGAGGAGGAGGAGGAGGAGGAGGAGGAAGAGGAGGAGGGACGGAGGAAGAAGTAGCGTCGCCCTCCCTCGCGACCGCGCCCTCCGAGCCTGCGAATATACGGTCCGCCCAGGGGGGTGAGTCGGCGGGGGGCGGTCCGTCTCGCCAGGCTCCGAAGGCCCCCAGCCTCCTGGGAGGTGTTGGAGGTGTGCTGAGCCTTCTCCGCGGCCGCAGAGGGGCTTCTCAGAAGCTTCCTCCCTCCTCCTCCTCCTCCTCCTCCTCCTCCTCCTCCTCCTCATCCTCATCCTCATCCTCATCCTCATCCTCATCCTCATCCTCCTCCACCTCCTCCTCCTCCCCCTCCGGGACCCGCGGGAACCCCACAGAGCCCGCCGCAGGACATGCAGGCCTATTCCTCCCTCCGCCGCCGGGCTTGGAGAGGCCCCGCCGATTGTCCGAAGGCATGCGTCCTCTTCCCTCGGGTATGGCCAGGACCCCAGGTAAGGGGACCCGGTTAGTGGTAGAGCCCTGGAGCCTTTGAGTTGGCCAGAGTCATTGAACCAGGCTTGCCACAGCTGGTGTTTTTTCGGGTGACGGCAGTTCCGGTTAGTGGAAATGGGATCCCATTTCCACTGCCCGGAACTGCCCGTCGACGGGCGGGCGCCCCTGGTACAGATCTCTAAACCAGGTTCCACTAAACCCAGTTCTGCCAGCGTCCTCTCCTCGGCGAATGCACGCTGACTGCGTAATCGTACAAACCCGGAGGTCCGCGCGGATGTCTTGGATCGGCGCTGGACTGCCCTTAGTGGCGGGCGGAGCGCGCCTTGGGCGGCGCTGGAGGCGCCGCCAGCGCCGATCCAAGGAACCCGCGCGGACCTCAAAGTTTTTACGGTAGGTTCGCGTCATGTCGACCAGCGGCGACCCCGACGCCGGCGTTCAACGTTGAGCGCCAGCGGCGGCCCAGAATCGGTCGATGTTGAGCGGTCCCCGCGGCGCCAAGAACCAACGCCCAGGTCGACACGGCACGAACCTGCCGCATGTTGATGCCATTGTTGTCTCCCCTCTGTGATGCCTGGTAGTTTCGGGGGTCATAACTCGGCTCTCGGGCTGCCATTCGGAATGATCCGGTCACCCCCGGAATGCTCTCGGCGAGGCGCAGCTGCTGGAACGCAGCCCGGGGCTGGAAAGCCGCCGCGGATGTACGACAACGCCCGGCATCCTCGAACCTCGGACCCGAAACTTCCACCCTCGAGCCCGAGCGCCTCAAACCTCCAGCCCCCGCGCCCGAAAAGACATCGGGCCTCGAGCCCGGCACTTCCTCCCCTCGAGGGCCCCCCCCCCGGGCGCGCAGCCGGTGCACCGCTCTGGGCCTCCCCGCCGCCCCTGGCCCTGGGCCGCCGAGGCAGCTGGTCGCGCCGGGCGCGGCCGTGGGCGGTCCCAACGCGACGGCCGCCGCGGACGCGGCGTCTTGTCGCCTGACCCTGGAGGCCGGCTGCCAGAGCGGGCGGAGCGGGCGGGCCGGCTAGCCTGAAGGCGGGCGTGTGCCTCGAGAGGAGGAGCCCTCACTGTGCGCCCGGGAAGAGCCCCCGTCAGCGGATGGTGTGAAGTGGGATCGACAAAGAGATCGAGAAGGAGATCAACTGGGAACCCCGGGAAGCCGGGAATCGGGAACCCACCGAAGTCGGCCCGGAACCAATAACCAGGAACCCGCGGGAACCCAGAACCCGGGAACCCGGGAACCCAGCCGGCCACCCAAATCGGCGGGACCCTTTCGCTTTAAATCTTTCAATCTCCGGCTAGGACCCCTTCAGTGCAAGCACTGATTATGGAAAAAAGAATCAGAGATAGTATGGGGACTAGGTTTGGATTTTTGTTGGGGGGAATGTTTGAATTGTTCTATACTTTGTTTCATTGTTCTTCCCAAGCCCGCCTGCAGGAGGACATGCCCGACTTACGGAGGAGAAAGGTATCCATTCTGCTACCCTTTGGCCCTAATCTTCCGTTTCAGGCCTCCCAGGAGGCCCTCGTCTTTTTTGCCGGCTTCGCTTCGAAATGATGGTCAGAACGCACCCAGGGGGGGGTCCGGCGATGGCAATGGAGAGAGAGATGGAGCGATACATAGATGGAGCACCCCGCAGTTGCGGACTGACAAGAGTGATGGGGGCGGTCGCGGGTGTGTCGCAGAGCGGGTCGCGGAGCGGGACGACAACAACGAACAAACAAACAAACGCGCAGAATCCGCGCCGCGGAGTTCTGCCTCAGCCACGCGCCCAGGGAGAGTGAATGGCCGTTCGCCCCCTTCGTTTCAAAACACTTCTATGTATGCAGAGAGAGATAGACAGAAAGGGAGAGAGAGAGAGAGAGAGAGAAAGAAAGAAAGAAAGAGAGAACTAAAGAATTAGAGAGATAACAAAGCAACTGAAAAGAGGGAGACAAAACCATAAACTGTAGAACTACGAAAGGCTAAGAAGCAACGAGAGGGAACGGCAGCACAGAGGGAGCGAGGTCGAGCGAGGGAGGGGAGCTGCGCCCGCAGAACCAGCACGGGCCTTGCCGTGACTCCGATGGTGTCCCGAGGGGGACGGGTCCTCCTGAGGGGGCTCGCTGCTGGCGGCCTCCCGTGGGCCCGCTCGAGGCCCAGAGGACCGATGCAGCACCGGGCCAGGCCGGACAGCTGCCCACAGGTCGTTGCAAGCAGGTGTCCTTGGAGTCCCAGGTTCCAGCCCATTTCCAGCGCCTTCCTCCCCAATGAGCGGGGGGCTTCACATTCTCGAATGGGGTGGAGAAAACCTCCACCCTGGCACGTCGATCAGCGAGTTGTCCGTTTTCGGTTCTAGAGAGGGCGCCGCGGCCGTCATTTTCTAGGCTTGCGCCCGCCATGTTCGGGCCCGAGGCCGTTCTCACGAAGCCACGTTTCACTGAAAGGGGTATCTGTCCATCCCCGATGTTGCTGGAGTCTCAGATTCCAGCTTATTTTCAGCGCCTTCCTACTCGATGACCGAGTGGCTTCACATGTTCCGTCCCCTTTAGGGGGCGGGCGGGCACCCAATCTGCTTTCAACGCCTTCCTACTTCTTGCTCCTGACTACTGCTTCCGACCGATGGGCAATCCTGGGGGAAGGCCTCCAGGGACCAGGACTCCTCAGGATCCCTCTCGTCCAGGTCAAAAGGGGGAGGTCGGGTCGGGGCAGCATTGAGGAGTGGACCTCGGGGGGAGAGCGAAGTGGAATTCTAGAGGGTAACTTGGCTACTGTTCTGTTACGCTGCAAGGGCCACGAGGCGGAGGGGGAAGAGGAATCAGGCGATCGCACACATGGATCAAGGGGGCGCGGATTAGCGACGGGTCCCGTTTGCATGGGAAATCGCGGATTTCCGCTGCTGAGCGAAGCGGCACCGGCCGCATTTTGGGGAGCGTACCTCCCCCGATCCATGGATTTGGCGACCGCGCGCCAAATCCATGGATCGCGAATCCATGTTTGCGCACCCCCGAAGGAAGAGAGGAGAAAAGAGGAGAGGACTAGGTGGCGGAGGAATAGGAGGCGGAAGAATGGGGCTCAATCGCCCAGGACCCCGCTCTCACAGGGAAGAAAGAAGGGTCGGCGGGGCAGAGGTAGGAGGGCAGAGACGGGACAACTGACCAACCGCACGCCCTGGTGTCCGCATCTCCCCCCTCCAAGCTTGGACTATCAGCCAGTCGAGCAAGTACCACTTTCTGCCCTCACCGCAAAGCAGAGGCAGTCAATTCCCTCTGGTCGGGTCGCCAGCCTCCAACACGACCACGTGCAGCGTCGGTCATCACTCAAACGGCTTCGGGATCCCAGGATGTCAGCGGCAACATTTGTTGCAGGTTCTGCCGCGAATTGACCCCCCCGTGTATCGAGGATGCCTCTGGCGAATCACGCTGCCCCCCCAGCCTCCCGGAACCGCCTAAGCGGTGGCATGTCGGGCGCTACGGGGTATTCTCTGGCCTTTTGCCCTTTTCGGGGGCCGTTGGGGGGCTCTTTGGTGCAACCCTGCAGGTCGGGGATGTCCTGGGCCGTCGTGGGGTGCTTCGGGCCGTCTGCGCCTTCGGAGGCCGCCTTGGGGGCCCAGCCAGACCGTCCGAGGGACCACATCGGGGCGCCTTAGGGGCTGCCCTGGCGCGGTGTTGGGGCCAGGCGGTGCAAGCTATGGCACACCCACGGAGGCACTGGGGGGGGGCCCAGCGCCGGCCCAGGGATTCCTCACCGACCTCCGAAGGCCGGTGGTCGTGCCACATGCTCTGCGCCTCCAGTCCGGGGAGGAGAACTGCCATGGTGCCCACGTCGCAGAGCGGATCTCGTTCGAGAAACAAGGCGACGGGCCTGGGTGGTCCTGGAGAATTTCGTTCCGGGTTTCGGCGTGAATTTTGTGCGGTTCTTCTTGTTGGCCAGGAATGAAGACTGCAAACCATCCGCGTGAAATTCAGTTCGTGTTTCGCTCGCCGTTTCGGGGGCTTGTGTTGACAGATATCCACGCAGAAATCCGCTGCAGCACGTCTACACGGACGGTGCAGTGAGAGTTGCCGGGAGGAGGTCGGGGGCGGCAAAGAGGGGGGGCATGAGAAGGGGGGGTGGATATCATGGCGTGGGCCATGATATTTCCCAGATTTGATGGCGCCTCTTCTTGTTTCATTACGTACCTGCCCCCCCCCGCTGGGCCGCGCACATGCCGCCGGTCATGATTTGCACCCCCCCCCTCTTGGACACCCCCCTCTTGGCCGCTCCCGACGTTGACAGGGCCTGGATTGGGCCGCGCTGTCCGCGAACGTGACCAGCATGATGGAGGTCCAGGAGGCCATCAAGGAAGCCGGCCGCATCGGCAACGCCATGTGCAGCTGAGATCGCTCGGTCCCGTCAGCTTCTCTTGGGAGGGCTCGTTGGCGCGCGGCGGATGCTCCGGGGGACCACCCTGTTCCCTGAGCTGTTTTTGTGGTATGGGTGCGCCCAGTCGAATCAGTGGGAGAAAAAATCAAGGAAGTTGCTCGCGTCAGTCGCAGAGGATGCTGCCTTGACATGCGGCCGGGATCTCTCCCAGAGGGCGCGCCGCTCCGCGGGTGCTGGCCCACCACGCCTCGGGCGCGACACGCTGCCCGCGTGCCGGCCTCCAGGCGTGAACGCCCCGAGCTCTTCCCGGCCTCCCGCCCCGTGGTGCGGAGCGACAGGCTGCAGTCCGGGCGCCGAAAAGGCAACCCTTTTCGTTGGGGAGGGGCTCCGAGTTCCTCGATTGGTTCGCAGCTTGCCTCAGGTTATCCTCAGGTTTTCGATGGGGAATTGGAGTTCAGCTTATGAAGAAAAGGAGCCTCGTTCCTTACGTCGGTTTCCTTGGGTCAACGCCACGACCGTACCCCCCTTCAGGGCACACCGTGTCGGACTGGGGCCGCCGCAGCGACGCGCTAAGCAGCAGTTACGGACGGTACACCGTCTTGGGTCCACGCGGGTTTTTGTGTATCGGCGAAAGACCGCCCCGCCCCTGCCTTTGTCCATCATGGTATGTGGCTAGACGGAGGAGGAGTAGGAGTAGGAGGAGGAGTAGGAGGAGGAGGAGGGGGAGGAGGAGGAAGGAGGAGGAGGAAGTAGGAGGAGGAGGATGAGGAGGAGGAGGATCAGAGGAGGAGGAGGAGGAGTAGGAGGAGGAGGAGGAGGAGGAGCAGGAGGAGGAGGGAGATGAGCTCGTGGATGAGGAGGAGGACGGCGAGGAAGGGCAGCGTAAGGCGTGGAGGGTGCGGATTGGGGCAGCGGAGAGGAGGGGCAAGGTGCAGGGTCAGAGTTTGGGACGTGGGCAGGATCTCGACAGCAATCGAACTCGAAGGGGCCAGGTACGGAATGAAGCTGGACAAGGAGAAGTTCGAAGAAGAAACAACAGCTTAAACATAAACTTTTGGCGCAGCTCGCGCATTTCTTGGATCCACCTCGGGCCCGCCCGAGCGGCGCCTCTGGCGCCTGGAGGGCGCTCCAGCGCGGATCCAAGAAATCCGCGCGGAGCGCCACAAGGTAATGTTTATGTTGTTTGTGTTTTCTTCTTCTAGGCATGGCATCAAGCTGGACAATATGAAGTGCGAGGTCGCTGCAGCCCGCGGTCATCGCAACATGCATTTGGCTGAGGGCACCGTGTTCAAACGCACGGACGAGGTAAGATACCTGGGATGCCGTCCGGGCGAAACGTGCGACGGCGCGCGGGAAGTGCAAGCACGAGTTGGGGCTGCATGGCCACGTTGAAGAAATGCATTTGCTCAGGCAACACAGCAGATGCCCCGTCGGATTCAAACTGCAAGGGCATGATGTAGCCATCAAGTCCAAGCTTTGTACGGATTCGAATCAGCCCAGCACAGTGAGTCGACTGGGCGCAATTCAGCTCAAGTGGCTCCGCAGAACCTCACACATGCAAGCGACATACGCCAACAAAGCCAACACGAGTGGACGAGCTTACGAAGCGGCCGAAGACGCGCTCCGAGAACACAAACCCATCATCAAGTTCAGCGCAGCGCGCGCCAGGAACAAGTCGTCACCCTACCAAGCCACAGTCCAAGCTGAGCCCGATCACCCTGCTCATGGGACGCACTGCAGCCCCAGCAGCAGACACAGGAGGGCAGGCATCCCCCAGTTGAACTGCGCGGAGGAAACCACAGCTGAATCTTGGAAAGCTATTCGGGGCTCGCTGCCGCCAATTCTCGGCTTCGCATATGTCGATACGACGAACCCTCTCCACACACAAGCCATCCGAAATGCCGCCCAAAGGCAGTTACTACTTGACCGTCGTCGCCACCCCGATGTCGTTGGTTTGTTCTCCCTTTTCTCCTCTTGCCCCCCTACCGTTCCCCTCCCTTGCATCCCCCGGGGTGTTCGAAGGGATGCAGCGAGACAGCCAACACGCTCCGCCAGTTACGCGCCGTGACACTGGCAGCGTTGGGCGCGGAAGCGCGGTGTTCTCGCAGCGCACCAGCAACAATGCCATTGACGTGTCTCGTGGTTGTTCCCTCACTCCTTGCGTTTTCCTTTCCCCTCCCTCCCACTTTTTCTTTGTTTGACGTTGCTTCACCCACAGCTGGAACTCCCTGGGCCGCCCTTCCGCAGCGCCTAGCGCCTCTCTGTAGGCCTGCTTTCTTTGTCCATTGGTATTGTCTGCCCGGAACGCCGAATGTTGGGCTCGATGCGACGGGGGGCGGCACAGCATGGGATCGGCAAACAAAAAAAGACGTCTGGCATTCCCCAGCTGGTGCCAGCCCTGGCGGAGGTGATTGGTACGTTTCTGCTTCTACTCGTGGCTTTTATGCTCTCTGGCGCGCGCTCCCCCCCCTTTTCAGGAGGGCGTAGCGCCCACGCTTGGGGTCGACCTGGCCGACGTGGAAGTGGATCTGTCTCCGGCCGCGCGTTTTGCTTCTTGCCTCCGCTTGTGTCGCATGTGCTCTCGGGCCAACACCGACTTGAACGGCGTGCATGTCTTGCCACATGGTCTGTCCCGGGGAAGGGCACGGGGCCAGAACCCCAGAGGCTTTCCACGCGGGCCCTCTCCTCTGCCCCTGCATCTCCCAGCTTGCGCGCGGAAATGGGATTAGTAGCTGGTCCACTCAGCCATGTACCCATCGGTCGTTGAAGGAGATATTTGTGCATCCCCAGATTACAATCTACTATGAGCGCCTTCCTACTTTAACGATCGAGTGGTTTCCCCCTCCTCCGTCCTCCTTATGGGGGCGGTCGGGCTCCAATCTATTTTTCAACGCCTTCCTCCTTCATGCTTTTTACCCATCTCTTCCAGCCGGCGGGTATCCTCTGGTCCACTCGGCCATGTGCGCCTGATTCCTGCCGCGCGCAGGCGAGATCAGCTCGCGGGGGCGCGGCCGGCGTGGGCACGCCACGGGTCTCCAGTGGACGTGTAAAACAAGGCTAGGATCGGGATAAATCGCTCCAGAGCGTTCCGGAGCGCTCTCAGAGCGTTCCGGAACGCTCTGGAGCGGCCGCGGCGCCCAATACATCCTCCAAACCCGCCGATTCTCAGAGATTTCGAGTTATCCCGATCTGATTTTATCCCGATCTCCGCGTCGTTTTAACGTGGTCCTTCTTTCGGACCCTGGCAAGAGTACTTCCTCCAGATTTCGTAATAAAAAGGGAGGGGGCCACGACCCTCCCAGGCCACAAGCTTTAGACCCCCCCCCAGACCATCCACGAGAGGGCGGCACTCTGCCCAGACCCCCCCTAACACTCTTCAAGACAGCTCGAATCAGACCCCCCCGCCAAATGTACCCCCCCCTACTTTATCATGGGATCCGGAGTACATTGGAAGAGGGGGGGGAGCGCGGAGAGAACCGAAAGGAAGGCTGGACTTCCCGCAGGTCGGGCCTGACTTGCACCCGTTTTGGGACTCGCGTTGCTGAAAAGGGCGGCGGGGGGAGGGGGAAGGGCCTGCCTGCAGGTAAGCCTGCTGGAGTCTGCAGGACAACGGCCCCATGAAGGGAGTCAAGACCACCCAGACCCGACAACTGGCGTTTATCAACCGGCCCGCCCTGCCCTGCTCGATTCCTTCCGTGGGTAAGTCTACTTCTCGGCCTCGCCTGTCGGGATGATTCTCCTGGGTCTTTCAAGTCTGAACAACTTCTGCCGTCCTTCGACCCTGGAGATCTCTGGATGTACTTGGATTTGCCAGGATTTACCCGGATTCACCTGGATGTACGTGGATTTACCTGGATGGACCTGGATTTCTTTAGATGTCTCTGGATTTACCTGGATTTATCTGGCTCGATCCCCACAAGTCGACTGGCGAAAAGTCGACAAGCCTTTCGAGACTGGGGGGTGGATGTTCTGCCCTCCAAACTGGCAGGGTGTCGCAGTTGCGCAGAGCTCGGGGGTGGACAGACCTCCTACCCTGACACGTCGATTAAGGAATTGGCCGTTTTCGGCTCGCGAGAGGGCGTCGCGGCCGTCATTTTTGCGGGTCCAGGTCCGTCGGTTTCGGTCCCAGGCCGTTTTCACTAAGAGGAGGTCTACTAAAGGGAGGTTTGTCCACCGCCGAAGAGCCCTCCTGCGGGAGTGTCCCGCACCTGGCCGAGCCAGGGGCCTCCTCACAGACCCCTGGGCCCCCCCCTCCTCCTCTCCTCCTCCTCCTCCTCCTCCTCCTCCTCCTCCTCCTCCTCCTCCTCCTCCTCCTCCTCCTCCTCCTCCTCCTCCTCCTCCTCCTCTCCTTCCTGTCCTCCTCCTCCTCCTCCTCCTCCTCCCCCTCCTCCTCCTCCTCCTCCTTCTCCTCCTCCTCCTCCTCCTCCTCCTCTTCCTCCTCCTCCTTCTCCTCCTGAGCCGGAACGATCCCCCCCCCCTGGCGTCTGGCTCGGCGCCCCGAGCGGGCCAGCATCGGACGTTGGGCTAGGACGAGGATCAGGAGGGGGAACAACACACACACAGACACATACGCAGACACAAGGAATCGTCGATCCCGAGCAGTGGGAAATGGAACGTGGGGAAACATCCAGGAACCTATGAGAAAAACATGTTGGGAGTCCTGGGACTTGTGTCTGTTCATTTGTGTGTGTGTGTCCCAGGGCCCCATTCAGAGGATAATCCGTTCCAGAGCGTGCCGGAACGCTCTGAGAGCGTTCCGGAGTGCCCTGAGGAGGCCGCGGCGCCCGAGACATCCTGCAGCGCCGCCGGACCTCAGAGATTCCCGGTTCATCCTCACACGAATGTATCCCTGCGCACGCAGGGACGAAGACAAGCACACCTCCTCCCCTGTACTGAGCCCTACTGCATGAGACTCTCGGTTCATCCTCGCACGATGCTGCCCTCGTCCTGGCTTCGTCCTGGGAGTGTCCCAGGGACCCGCGAGAGTGCGCTGACCCAGAACCTTCTCCTGCGCACGCGCAGCGGGCCTGGCGCAACAAGGGGGGCGAAGACGGGTGCCCCACCTCCCCTGGCGAGGAGCCTTACGGACAGAGGATAGGGGGGGACAGGAAAAGTCGGAGGTTGATAGACCTCCTACCCTGACACGTCGACTAGCGAATTGGCCGTTTTCGGTTCGCGAGAGGGCGTCGCGGCCGTCAGTTTTGCGGGTCCAGGTCCGTCGGTTGCGGTCCTAGGCCGTTTGGGTTCGAAGGGAGGTTTATAAAGGGTTGTCCACCGCCGATACGGGACGAAAAGGAGCCCTCATGGGGCCCCCTGGGGCCCGCCAGGAGCACGACGAGTGCACGTTTTCGGATGGGGCGGGGGCGAGGACGAGGGTAAATTTGAGTCGGGCACGTCCCTCTACAGGGAAAGTATTCACAAATAGTCAAAACGTAGTCTGGGAACGATTCTTGGACTATTCTGGATGATTTTTGACAATTTGCAGATTATGTTTACTTTCTCTTTTGAAGTCCGCCTGTAGGAGGACATGCCCGACCTAAGGATAAATCCGTTCCCGAGCGGTCCGGAAGCTTCTGAGAGCGTGCCGCCGCGGCGCCCGAGACATCCCCCAGAGCCACCGGTTCTCAGAGATGCTAGTTTTTCCCTACCTAGGCTCTGCCTAGAAGGGTTCTTACTCTGTTTGCTTAAAGGGCCGGGCAGTGGGGCCCGCCCCGGGCGGTTCCCCCAGTATCCGCCCCGCGGTTCCCCCAGTCCCCTGGGAGCTTTAGCTTTATTTTTAGCTTTAGCTTAGCTTTAGCTTAGCTTTAGCTTTAGCTTTAGCTTTAGCTTAGCTTTAGCTTAGCTTTAGCTTAGCTTTAGCTGATATTTAGCTTATATTTAGCTCAGCTGTAGCTTAGCTTTAGCTGTAGCTTAGCTTTAGCTTAGATATAGCTTAGCTTTAGCTTAGCTTTAGCTTAGCTTTACCTTAGCTTTACCTTAGCTTTAGCCTAGCGTGAGCTTAGCTTTAGCTTAGCTTTAGCTTAGCTTCAGTTTAGCTTTAGCTTAGCTTTACTGTAATGCTGCTTTCCTAGGGGTTCCAACTCCCAGGTAGGGTCGCACTGGGATAATTATCCTCACGCGATTTTGCCCTCGACCTGGCTTCGTCTTACGTTTCCCCCCCCCATTCATCGCCCCCTCCCCCCCACGGAGCAACGCCCAAGCACCGGCGGCAGGAGCAACAGATACGTTGCTTCTTTGCACCACGCTGTGTCTCCCGTCGTTGCCGCACTCGCACGCCTTGGCCTGCAGCAGAAGGGCCCGGATCCGAGACGGCCCGACACTCAGCCCGTCACGGACAGCAGCGGACATGCTTCGGGAGGGGACGTTCAAGGGCGAGAGCAGGCAGAGCAATACCCATCGCTTGTTGACAGCAGTACGTACCTTTTGTATCCCCATATTCCCATCTACTTTAGGCGCCGTCCTACCCGAGGAGTCGAATTGTTTTCCTTCTCCTTCCTGCTCCGGAGGCGGGCGGAGACCCAATTCTACGTACGGCGTAGACATAAGCTGTCGGAGGTCCGCGCTGATTTCTTGGATTCGGCGCTGGGCCCCCCTGCTTGGCGCCCAGAGCGCGCCAGGGGGCTGCGCCAGAGGCGCCGCCATGGGGCGCCGGCGCTGAACAAATCCGCGCGGGCCTCCGAAAGCTGGAGTTTGATGTCCTCCACCTCCTCCTCGTCCTCCTCCTCCTCCTCCTCCTCCTCCTCCTCCTCGGGTCGCCTACGGCCCCGGGGGAAACCGTGCAAGTGACGGCGCTGGATGAGCAGGCCAGGGGACGGCAATGGCGGTCCGCCAACACGCAACAGGCGTGTTGCGTTTTCTGCGCTGTGTGAGCCCTGGCAGAGGGGTCACCACCTCAGTTTTAAGTCGGGCGCGTCCCTCTACATGAGGAAAATTCAAACGTAGTATAAGCATAGTCTGGGGACGATTGTTTTATTTGTTTTGACAACCTTTGGGCATGTTCGACTATGTTTTATTTTTCCTCCAGACCCCGCCTGTTGGAGGACACGCCCGACCTGACCTCAGCTGCCTCGACACGCCCGTTTCGAGACGCAGGTGGGAGGACACAAGACGAGGCCAGCTGCCTACCCAAGCGCGGACGGCCGCGCGCTGCTTCTCAGGGCACCCAGTGGTGCAGCTATACGGGTCCACCAGGGTGCCCGCTCATCCTCCTCTCACCCTCCTTCCCCTCCTCCCCCTCCTCCGCCTCCTGAGGGTGCAAGCCCAACTTGTCTGGCTGATGCTCTTGGGGGGGTGGGGGGGGCTGTGCTCAGGGAAGGCTGCAGCACCGCCCCCGTCCTGTGCTGTCAACCAAACCTGCAGGGATGGCCCTTTCCATTCCTCTGTGCCTCTGTGCACTTCGGCTTCGGCTTCAGCTGTGGCCAGCTCACCCGGGTTGGCTTTTCCGCTCGCACGGGTGCTCCTCCCCCTCCATCCGTGGCCAGGGCCAGGGCCAGCGCTGCTCTGCGGAGGGCTGCGTTGGGCAAAGTGCCAGGCAGTGGCATGCAGTGCGTCTGGTACGCAGTGGCATCGCTAAGCCTTGCGAGTGCTCGGCAGCATTGCTTGCGAAATCAGGCTCGGCCAGCTGAGAGCTGAATTGGGTTCCCAGCGTGCCAGTCCAGTCGTCAAGCCATTCGTTTCACGCCCAGTCATGCGTATTTCTTGTGCGTTTGTGGAGTTTTTGTTTCTTGTGTGTGTGTATGTTTTGTCCCCATTGCTGGCAACCGCGCCCGCTCCCGCCCTGGGGAAGGGAGGCCACCAGGCTTTGACACTGACCGTCTTGCACCCTTGCCCCCTGGGGTGGTACCTTCCCCCCCACTGCGCCCCGCCCCCGCTGGCCCCCTGGTGCAGCAGCCGCCGCGGGCCCGTCGGCGGGGCTGGCCGCGCCAAACGCTCGAGGCGTGACCCGTCCCCTGGGCGGCCTCGCTCCCCCCCCACCCCCTCTTTCGGCCGCTTCCCTCTGCTCTGTCCCCTCCTCCTGCACGGTGGCACAATTCTCGCTCCAACGGCACCCCTGTTGAGGTAGCCCTCCGCCAGCGCAGTTACTCTGCCTAGCCGCCGACGCAAGACACATATTGTTTGTCCCCCAATCCATTCGTTCCGTTCACGTCCAGTCGTGTGTATTGTGTATTTTTTGTGCGTGTGTTCGGGATGTTTTTTTTTTGTGCGTTTGTCGTTTGGCATTCGTTCGTGTTCGCGCTGTGTTGGTGATTGCTCGCGTGACCGTGGTGTGCGTCATGTGTATTTTCTTTTGTTGTTTGGATATATTGTGTGTTGTTGCTGTTTTGTTGTTTGCTTGCTTGTTTGTTTGTTTGCTTGGTTTGTTTGTTTGTTTGTTTTGATGTCTTGTTCGTATCGTTTGGTGCCCTCCGCGGCCCCAGGGCTCCGTGATCGCGGACCTCGCCATCCGCCCCCCGGCCAACGCCTCAGCGGCCGGCCTGCAGCAGCAGCTGGCGGCGTCCTCGCAGGAGCGCCGCGCGCATCGCCCCCCCTCTCTTGATGGGCCTGCTTTCCACCACCACCACCACCATAACTTGGATGGGGTGGAGGGGGTGGAGGATGATGATGACATGATGATGATGCTGATGCTGATGCTGATGATGATGATGATGGTGGTGGTGATGATGATGATAAGATGAGGAGGAGGAAGAGGAGGAGGAGGAGGAGGAGGAAGAGAGGGAAGACCCCCTCCCCCTCCAACTTGTGGAGTTGGTGGTGGAGAACAGGCCCATCATTCCCAGCGGGCCGGCGGCGACGATGTGTTTCGAGTATTTTTCTGATTATGTTTGAGCATGTTTGGGGCTAGTGACTAGTTGTCTTCCAAATTCTGTCTGTAGGAGGACATGCCCGACCTCATTCTAGATTCGGCGACTGCAAGCCCAGACTCCCTGGCGTTGTGACAAGTCACGGCGGGAGCCTTTTCTGTATTTTCGCCCCCTGGGTGCCCTTCCTGGGCTCCGGGACAGTCAACAGACTATTCAGGATGACGAAGTCCAGTCCAGGGGAAGGGGTCGAGACCTCTGGGGGTCGACGTTCTGACAAAAGTCACGGCGGGCTCGCCGCCGACTTGGTTACGCAGGGGTGTGGTTTGCGATCGGCGCCGTTGGGGCCTGGGGGGCACGACGCTGTCCTCGTCGGGCCTCCCTGGGGCGCGGCGGAGAACTCTAACGAGGTCCCAGCCACCCCCCCTCAGGGTGCCCCCTCAGGGTGCCTGTTGCAGGCCACACCCTTTTCAAGCCGCTCCCCTTGGAGTCGCCGATCGATGACCTTAAAATCGCTTGTGGCGTTGCTGCGTGTGGGGGAGTGTGTTGGCCGCTCGGACCGCGGGTGAAATCCGCACGCATGCAGAGCAATTGCATAGCATGAGTTTGTCTGTTGCAGGTCGACTTGTGCGGTGTTACCGAGTTGCCCAGCGACGTTTTGAATCGCGATGTGGTGGGGCGACCAGTGATGTGTTGCGAGAAGAATAAGAACGTTGGATGCGTCGCTTGTCATGTTCAAAGCCGACTTGTTCAGTCCGTGTCGAGCGCCGTTGTAATCACGCGGTCAGATCGTTTTCTTTCTATGCCGGATGCGTTTTTTTGTACTTGTGCAGGTATCCAAAATTTGTCTGTCTGACGTCCAAATGTCCTACATTCCAGGGTGTCGTGTTTTTATCATGCTTGGTCGAGTCAAGAGCGAAGCTTGGACATCGGAAGACCGCCAGACACGGTTTTAAAGAGGAGCGGGGACGGCCAGCTGCGCGTGAGGTCGATCAGATCGGAATGGGTACGGAAAGACTTGGTAATTTCACCAGAGAAAAAACCCAATCAGTGGATGGTTTGAGATCGATTAGGAGATCGACCGGGAACCCGGGAACCCCGAACCCACCGAAATCGGCCCAGAACCAATAACCAGCAAAACCGGAAGCGGGAACCCGGGAACCCAGCCGGATCGGCGGGGACATGTTCGCCAAATCTTTCAATTTCCGCTACTTGCGGCCCCTTCCGTGCAAGCCTGGGTAATGACGAAGACTGGAAGACGTTTTGTTTGTTTCTAATTTTGAGCAGGGCTCGCGGTCGGCGTAGCCGCGGCCGCTGCCCCTCCTTCGAGGCAGGCCGCGGCCGCTGCCCTTTCTTTGAGGCAGGAGGCCGCCTGCCTAGCAGCGGCCGCTGTCTCTTCCGGGTACCTCTTGCTGTTGGGCGACGTACCCTTTTTTTGTTCGTACCTTGTTCGGGGGTCCACAGCATCGGTGGCATGTAGGACCCACTCGTACCGCTCGGGGGAATGTGGGGGATTGTGTGGCATCGTACCTGTTTTTTTGTCCGTATCCATTTCGTATCCATTTCGGGGAAGTGTCGGATTCGAGTAAGCCAGAACTTGGATTTGCCGACGTTTTTTGTCTTGTCCATTCTGAGCAGGGCTCGCGGTCGGCCTGGCCGCGGCCGCTGCCCCTGCTTTGAGGCAGGAGGCTGGCGGCCGCCGTCTGTTCCCTGGGCACCACTTGGTGTTGGGCGTCGTACCCCTCTCTCCAAAACATTAGTGCTTGCACTGAAGGGGTCCTGGCAGAAATGGCAAGATTTGGCGAAAGTTTCCCGCCGATTTTGGTAGCCAGCTGGGTCCCGGGGTTCCCTGTTCCGGACTCTTGGGTTCCTGGCTATTGGTTCCGGGCCGAATTCGGTGGGTTACAGGGTTCACGGGCTCTTGGTCGATCTTCTTATCGATCTCTTTATCAATCGCACGATTCATCAAACCATCCATTGTTTGGGGTTTTCCTCTGGTGTAATTGTTCGTACCCATTTCGGAGGTCCACAGCATCGGGGAAACATAAAACTCGAGTAGGCCAGAACTCGGATCTGCCGACGCTCTTTGTGGCGAGCGCGTCCTGTGGTCTTTGGACGGCCCAGGTTTCGTTGGGTGTCTGCAGTGGGAGCTCGCGTCAAAGTTCAGACTGGGTCTCGTCGTTTGCATGATTCAGACACGGGCAGAGGGGGGTGTAGGGGGAGGAGGGAAGGTTTCTTAGAAGCACCCGTGCTTCTTAGAAGGTACGGGCCTGTTCTACTTAGAGATGCAAGGCCCGCGACTTGTAAGAAGCAGCCTCCTTCCAAGAAGCCTTCCCCCCTCCCCGCCCCCCGCCTGGCGATGTAGCGGGCGTGAGCGGTCACGTCACGCTTTGAGCCCGCGCTGTGAGGGAGCGCTTACCCGTCGGTCGTTGAAAGTAGGCAGTTCAGGAGGGGAACAAAAACACACAAACACAATTAATCGGCGATTCCCACGAAAATTTAGGAAGGGGTGAGGAAGACGAAGTCATAGAAAATATGTGGAAATATGGGAAATCCTCGGATTTGTGTGTATTTATGTGTGTGTGTGTCCCTGGGCCGCTTCAGTAGTTCTGGATTACCAGATGCCAATCTACCTGAGGCGCCTTCCTACTTCAATCATCGAATGCCTTTTCCTTTTCCTTCCTCTTCAGCGGGCGAGCGGATATCCAAGCTACTTCCAACGCATTCCTACTCCATGCTTCGACCTACTTCTTCCGACCGACGTGTAAGACTGTCTGATTCACACACGGCACCGGCGCGAATCGCGGCGTCAGTAGGGGGGCAGGAGGTGGGGGGGCGGTGCCAGTCACGACGTCGTCGGAAATAATAGAGAATTCGGCTCCAGCACTAGCTTGCGCGCTTGGATTTGGCCTGCCCGCGGCCCCCCAGAGCTGCGCACTACACGTCACGCGTGCCCAGGGTCATCCTTGCGTGTAGCCGGGAGGGTCTGGTCTCGGGGGCAGAGATAGCAAGGGGACGTGAGCTCAGCATAGAGTTAAGTCGGGCATGTCCCCCTACAGGGGGATTTTCGACGAAAAGTACAGAAATGTTTTATTTTTCATCAAAATTCCCCTGTAGGGGGACAGGCCCGACATAAGCAGAGAGGCGCGCATTGACCAAAAATCGCCCACTGATTGCCGATGGCGGCCCGGTAGCCCACCCCGCCAAATTCAGCGTGCTGTTTCGCTATCGGGGGCGAGACTAGGGGGGGGGGATATCATGGCGGGGGCCATGGTGTCTCCCCAGATTTCATGGCGTCTCTGCTTACTTCATTACGTCCCCGTCCATCCCCCCCCCTGGGCCGCGAGAATGCCGCCAGCCATGATTTTCGCCCCCCCTCTTGGACGCCCCCCTCTCGGCCGCCCTGACGACAGGCCCGACGGGCGCTTTTAATTAAGATTGGCTGCCTACCTGGGCTGGTCGGTCTGGCTGGGCCCGAAGTGGTGAGCATGAATCGGTGGTGGGAGAAGGGGGGAACTGAGAGAAGGTCTTCTCGGAAGGCGGCGGGACTTCTCAGAAGCCCTCGCGCCTTCTCAGAAGATGTTTGTGTCTTCGTGG
>CAUYUJ010020923.1:30000-37500 GCA_963575745.1 Prorocentrum cordatum | reverse complement strand
TGTCTATCTGCAGGGCGAGGTTGTTCATTGGGGGGATCACAGGTGTGGCGATTTCGGGAGCATCAGCGGGCTCTGGAGCTTTTTTTAGGTCCGCGCGGGTTTCTCGAGTCTGCCCTTGCCCCCCCCCCCCCGTGGCGGTGCCTCTAGCACCGCCCCAGGCCAGAATGAGGGTACTCAGCGTCGAAATCTGAAGTCCTCGCGCAGCTCTTAGCGTTTCAGTTTGTGTGGTCGGCTTTTTCTCTTATGAAGGAACGGGGGCCTGAAGATGTGTCACCGCTTTCAGCCTCTAGGGGGGTTTTGTTTCCCTGTGGCCATCGACAGAAAGACTGAAGATGAAAGCCAGACCTGTGGAAGGACGGCCTGGGGCCGTCTTTGGTGCGACGATTCTTGCGAGCTTTTTCGAAAAAGGATCTGTGTAACCATTGCTGGACCGTAGCGTAGACTGATCGTTGCATGGCCTTTCTCCCCGTCCCAGCTGCATCTCGCAACATGAATTGCAACGCGATTTGATTCGCAGTGTCAGCTGATCTGTGAAGTCTGCGTGGCTCGACTGATGCAGATGAACATCTCGGTTGACAGAGACAAACAGGAACGATTGCTGTATTGCCCTGCGGAGGCGTCTTGGGGGCTTTGCTCGGGACCTCTTGCGGGCCTCCTGGAGGGCTTCTGACGGGCCTCTGAGGGGCCTGTTGGGGACTGCGGGCCGCACTGGGCGCCATGATTCTTCCGAGATCTCCCGCAGATGCGGTAAGGACCTTCCCTGCCTGGCGCTGTCGGGCCCGATACTGGGCACCCACAGTTTCGAAGTCGTGGAAGCACTCCCGGGCAGAAAGGGCCATACCGTCGGGGGGGGGGGCACTTCATGCACGTGGCCGGGTGCTCGTGCGTCCTTGTGGAGGCCGGCGAGGGTTGGCTGGGTGCCAGGGAGCTCATCGCCATCGTCGTCGTTACAACATCGTTCGTATCGTCAACGTTTCCGTCGTCGTTGAGATTGTCGTCGTCGTCGTCGTCCTCTTCGACATCCTCCTCGGAGCGTCCTCGGAGCGTCCGCGTCGTCGTCGTCGTCGTCATCGTCGTCGTCGTCGTCTTCTGGGGGAGGCGTGGACCTGACGCCGCACCTCGGCGCTGCCGTCGCCGACGCCGGCGCAGCGGCGGCGGGCGCCGGCGCAGCGGCGGCGGGCCACGTGGACAGCCACGTGTCGAACGCGGGGGGGGGGGGTCAGGGGCAATCATACGTTGCCGAAGAAGACAGAACGGTCTAAGCAGAACTTTCGACGGTCCGGGCGGATTTCTTTGATTTGGATTGGACCCCCCTTTTTCGGCGCCTCAGGCGTCACGCCTTGTGCTCTCCGCGCGCCAGGGAGAGCCCGTTTCTTTTTTGCTTGGGGCATGACGGGCGTCATGGCCCCCGCTCCCCCCCTCCCCCCTATGACGTAACGCTCACTCCCCAATGCGCTCCGGGCACTGCCGCCGTGCGTTTTGGGATCAGCGTAGGTGTCCGCGTAGGAATCCGCGTAGGACTCTGGTCCGCAGTCGTCGTCGTCGTCGTCGTCGTCATCGTCATCGTCGTCGTCGTCGTCGTCGTCGTCGCTCGTGGCTTGTCGCTCGTCGCTCATAGTCGTCGTGCGCGCGGACGCGGCTGAAGCCTGTTTTGTATTCGGGGCCGATGACGGCAGTCATCTGGGGGGAGGGGGTCGATGTCGTCACGTTTCGCGCCGGCGGCGTCTGGTAATGCTTAGGAATGACGGAGGACGGGATGCGCCAGCATGTAGGTGGCGATTTGCACCACAACGCTTGTGTACACCACATTGCCTGCGTGCACCACAGCGCATGTGTACACCACACCGCCGATGTACACCACAGCAGCCGCGTGAAACACAGCGTCAGTTGGTGCTGCCGTGTTTGCGGGCACAACTGCTCTCGTGCACACCGCAGCGCTTGCGTGCACCACATCAGCCTTGTGAGACACAACGCCACTGCACACCACAATGCCTGCGTGCATTGCAGGGCTTGTGTGCACCACGGCGCCTGTGTGCACAGCAGCAACCGTGCGCAACACGACACCACTTTTGCATTTAGAATGTGATAGCGAATTCTTTTGACAAGATGGAGCGCTTCTGGATTCCACAGAAAACAATATAAACCAATCATCATGGAGAACGGAGCGCCGCTGGAATCCACGAGTCCTCCGGAGTCCGCCTGCATCACCCCAATTCCTCCCATCTGCGTCCAGGAGGCTCGAGCTTAACCGGGTACCCACGATAATAATGTATTCCCCCCCTATACACGTAAGATTTGATTATCCACGGCCAATCGGAGTTTGGTCGGGGGCGCGGGGGCGCGGAGGCCGAACTGCATTATCACTGTGAAATGTTCGCCATCGAGGTTACTTCCTTCTTATGTTGAGATAGCAACACCAAGCGAAACAAGCATACACTCGAGGATGTCTCAAGCGAAACAAGCATACACTGAAGGACGTCTCGAGCGAATCAGTACGTTTCTTAAGGATGTTTCCTTCTCCTCTCCTCCTCCTCCTCCTCCTCCTCCTCCCCCTGGCGCCCTGAACTTGTTTATCGCTGTGGTTGATTATCTTGGGGAAACGAGGCAGATGAGCCACCCTACACGAGCAGATGAAAATCTTAATTCCCATGAAGCGCTTACAAATAAAATCTAATAAGTTTTGAACTTTGGATTTTTTTCTTCGTCCTTCTCATCTTCCTCTCCTCTCTCTCTCTCTCTCCGTCTCTCTCTCCCTCTCTATGTTTTTCATGTTCTTTCTCAACCTACTTCTCTCTTTCTCTCTGTCTCTCTATCTGTCCTCTGTCTCTCTTTCTCTTTCTCTTTCGTTCTCTCTCTCTCAACCTTTCTCCTTCTTCCCGTGCCCCCCTGAACTTTTTTATCGCTGTTGTTGATTATCTTGGGAAAACGAGGCAGATGAGCTACCCTACACGAGCAGCTGAACATCTTACTTTCCGTTAAGCGCTTACAAATAAAATCTAATAGGTTTTGATTTGTGTATTGTTGTTTCCTCCTCCTCCTCTCCTTATCCTGCTCGTTTCTTCTCTTTCTCTCTGTTTATATGTGTCTAAATCTTGTCGAGGATGTCTCAAGCGAGACAAGCCATTGTTGAGGATGTCTCAGAGAATGTCTCAAGATATCTTCGGCTTTGGCTCCTCTGTTAACATCTTTATGCTGGTCCTGGTGGGCAACTTTTATTATCACACCGTAGCCGCCGAACTTTATTCTCCCTGGGTTTTTTTTCTCGGCTGTACTTGGTTAGTTTGCCGTCCGGGAACCAAGTGGACCGAGTCAATGGACCATTCGGTGGGGCGCGCGGAGATGCGCACGTGCGCTGTGGCGCCAACCCGCATGACAGGGGGAGGAGGAGGAGGAGGAAGAGGAGGAGGAGGAGGAGGAGGAGGAGGGGGTGGAGGAGGAGGAGGAAGAGGAGGAGGAGGAGGAGGTGGTGGAGGTGGAGGAGGAGGGAGGAGGGAAGAACGTCGCATTCGATTATCAGCATGTTTCTGGCGTGGCGTCTAGTTATCCGCAGCAGATTCTCACGTACATGCTCCTTCTACCTATGCGCGAAGGCATTGTGGTGTACACCAGCGCTGCGTTGCACGCGGATGCTGTGGTGTAGACGCGCGGTGTGGCGTGCACAGGCGCTGCACGCAAACACTGTGGTGTGCACAGGCGTTGCGTTGCACATGGTAGCTGCGGCGTGCACATGTACAACGGCGCTGTAGCGTACGCAAGCAGTGTGGTGTACACAGGCGTTGCGTTGCACACGGTTGTTGCGGTGTACGCAGGCGCTGTGGTATGCACGCGCGTTGTGGTGCACGCGGGCGTTGTGGTGTACGCAGGCGCGGTGGGGCATATCGCCACTTACATTCTGCTCGCGTCGTCGTCGTCGAGGTCGTCGTCGTCGTCGTCGTCGTCGTCGTCGTCGTCGTCGTCGTCCTCGTCGTCGTCCTCGTCGCTCGTCGCTCGTCGCTCGTCACTCGTCGCGTCGCGCGCGCGGGCGCGGCTGCGGTGCCGGAGCCACACGGCGGGAGGGGGGCGTTACGTCATACCCCCCCTTCGCCCGCCCCCCCCCGCTCATGACGCCCGTCATCGCCGAACATAAAGAAACGCGTTCGGAGGGGGTTTCAGCGCAAGTCCATGAAATGCACGGACCTTTGAAATGATGTGTTTGTGCAGATTTGTTGTATCTCTAGTTAACTAGAGGGTGATACTGTCGGGATTTTTTGGATGGCGTGTCGCGCCGTTGGTTCCAAACCACCGCGCTGCGGCGCGACACGCTGTCCATTTGCCGGGAAGCATCGGCCCCCAATCGGCCATTCATCGCCGATGGTGGCCCGATAGGCCGCCCCTCCCATGAGCATGCGGATTTGCGATTGAGAGCATATCTCCGATCTATCGGCGATGTATCGACGATTCCAGCTCGATGTTTCCCGCCCCCACCGCGCTGGCCCCCTTCCTATCGTCGCCCCTCAGGGGAGAGTCGTGTCGGCTTCGAGAAGCGGATCGGGTCGGTTGGACAGGGGCGAAGCAGGGAAGGGGGGGATAGGTAGATGGGGGGGGGATCCAGGGAGGGATGGGGGGTTGGAGGGTAGGGAAGGGGACCCTCGGCGGTCCGGAGTTCAGTCGGGCACGTCCCTCCACAGGGGCAATATGATCGCAGGCCTAGAGTTCAGTCGGGCCTGTCCGTCAACAGGAGGGATATTCAAAAATAGTACAAAAACGTCCGGGGACTATTTTTTGAGTATTTTTGGGCATCTGTTGAATTTGTTTTGAGTATTTTTCATTTTTCGTCGAAAACCCCCCTGTAGGGGGACACGCCCGACTTAACCCTCGGCGGTCCAGAGTTCAGTCGGGCATGCCCCTCTACAGGGGGAATCTGATCGCAGGCCTAGAGGTTGACACCAACACCAATATCGGCGGTGTGCCTCCACAGAGGGAAGAGGATCCCGATCTCGGCGATGGTGGTAATATTCTGGCTTCCAAGGTGGCCGAACTATTACCACCGAGACCGAAATCGAGGATCATCTTCCCCCTGTGGAGGCAACCCCCTGTGTTGGTGATGGTGCCAATTGCCAGGCCTCCAATATTAGTCTGGGGATGATTTTCCTAGTTTTTTTGTCCGTAACGGCTTCGCCCCATGCCGCCGGCCCCCTGTCTCCGATAATGGGAGATGCAAAAACTAAATCATGGGGTCTGGGCGCCGCCGTGAAGCAGTGTCGGGACCTGGTTGTTTTTCCACCCTGACCCTGCGGATCTGCATGAGGGGTGCCACCGAATGTCAGAAATGTGGCAAAGTCCTGTGTTTTCGGACCCTGACCCCGCCGATCTGCGTGAGGGGTGCCATCGAATTTCACAAGTATGGCTAATTCCTGTGTTTTTGGACCCCCTGCCGAGCTGCCTGAGTGGTGCGACCGAATTTTACATGAGGAGTGCCACCGAATTCCAGAAATGTGGCACATCCCATGTGTTTTTGCACCCTGACCCCGCTGATCTGCGTGAGGGGTGCCACCGAATGTCAGACATGGAGCAAATCCCATGTGTTTTTGGACCCTGACCCCGCCGATCTGCGTGAGGAGTGCCAGCAAATTTTAGAAATGTGGCAAATCCCATGTGTTTTTCAACCCTGACCCCGCCGATCTGCGTGAGGGGTGCCACCGAATTCCAGAAATGTGTCAAATCCCATGTGTTTTTGGACCCTGACCCCGCCGATCTGCGTGATGGGTGTAAAGTGTCACCCACCCCAGCAATTCAGAGCACACGCTCAGGGCGTGCTAAACCTGCCCGTTTGGGCCTCCCCCCCCCTCGCGCGGTCCATCAAGAAGGAACAGTAAGCAGCAATAAGGAGAATTGTAACAGTGGAAACTGGTACAGGAAACTGCGAACCTTCGGCCTACAGCCTTGTGGCCCCACAAGGGGGCCGGCGGATATGTTTGAGAATTTTGGACTACTTTTTATTTGTCCTCGAAGCTCCGCCTGTAGGAGGACATGCCGGACTTGAGACCAGCCGCGTGAGCCGATTCTCGGTGGTCCAGGGATGGGGTCCTGAGGGAGGGGGTCTTCCCTGAGATCCTGGCGTTTTCGCTTCGTTTCGGAGCCCGAGGACCTCACACAGGTCGTTCGGGCTTGAAGAATGACGCAGGAGGATTTGGTCTGGCGCTGCGGCTTGTGTTTTTTGTTGCGAGGTTACAATTGTTTGGCAACGTCGGATCTCGGGGCTAGTCGGCGGCGGGCAAGGGGGGGAGGTGAGAAGGGGCGGGCCTCGTCAGAAGGCTCGGCATCTCCCTGGACCTTCTGAAAAGTGTTCTAGGCCTTCCCCGAACAATTACACAGAAAGCTGCTTAGAAGGCGCGAGGGCTTCGAAGAAGCCCCACACCTTCTGAGGAGACCTTCTCCTTCTCACTTTCCCCCGCTCGCCGCCGACCTAAGGACGAGGATCCGTTCCTATTCTTAGGGCCCCATCCCTCAGGACCCCATCTTGGAACCACTGAGATTCGCTAACCCTCCTGTTGGTCCGACCCGAAAAGATCTCGTGGCGGATAGTTGTCCTCGATCAGTCGAGTACTGTCATCGTGCCACCGTGAGGAACGCACAGCCAGGAAGGAAGGGGCGTTTCTGGCCGCGCGGGCTGAGGACGCGAGCAGAGCCTACGGCATACGTCCGAGGAGGTGCCCTACCACCCGAGCCCATCCTGAGCCCAGAGTGGTCTTCCTTTCAGCGTCTTGACTGTAATCGCTTTTCCGGGCAATCGGGAAGGGTGCTTTTTGCACAGCGGAGGAGGAGGAGGAGGATCAGGGGGGAGGACGTGGAGCGGATGGCAGGAGCAGAAGGATCAGGAGCAGCAGGAGCATCAGGGTGAGGGCGGAGGAGGGGAAAGGAGGAGGACGACAGCGACGAGGAAGGAATCGGATCCAGACATGTTGCTCGCGCCGGGGCGAGAGCGCCATTTTCAACGGCAGGAGCAGAGTAACGATCTTGATATGTGATCAGCGCTGAAGCGGGAACACGGTTGCCGAGGGGCCGAAGACGTGCCGATCGACAACAGCACCTGCACTACACCAGCTGGCGAGGTCCTGCCTGTGGGGAACATGCGCGAGGGGAGGCGGGGGCAGGCTGGCACCTCGTTAGCGGCGAGAGGAGAGCAGGATCCCTAGTGAAGCGGGTGTGCAACGGCGGACAGGGGGCGGGAGGAAGAAAGGGAATTCTGCGGGTGGATTGAGACTCTCTTTTTCCTCCTCCTCCTCCTTCCTGATGCACGGCAGGGAGGAGCCTCCCCCTTCCCCCGGACTGCCTGGTCGGGTTACAGTGCCGGCTTCGTTCGGCTCATCCGAGTCCGAGCTCCTTAGGGTGAATGCCTTGGGGGAGCTTTCCGTCACCGAGGGCTCGGACGAAGGACATGGAGCTTCGGACGGCGAGCTCTTCTGAGTCGGTACCAGCCTTTCAGGCGACCACCACCACCACCTCCTCGTCCTCCTCCTC
>CAUYUJ010020923.1:0-27500 GCA_963575745.1 Prorocentrum cordatum | reverse complement strand
CGGGCCCCGTTTTCGTCCAGCATGGGCGCGTTCCGTGCTTGTGCCCGAGACATGCCCGGGTAAGACGGCTTGGAGGAGGAGGAGGAGGAGGAGGAGGAGGAGGACGAGGAGGCGGAAATGGCGGAGGAGGAGAGGGAGGGGCGGGTGGAGGAGAAGGAGGAGGAGGAGGCGGAAGAGGCGGAGTCAAGACCTCCGCCGCGAAAGCCTCCCCGGTCGAGCTCCGAAACGTACCGCTTTTGGGGCGAGGCGCACGGCGCTGGGGACCCTTGCTGCTTCGGAGACGGGGCCCCCTCCGCATTGGGCTGTCGACTCCTCCGATTCTATTCGACTCGATTTCGCTGGCTTCCGATTCCGATTTGATTCGACTTCGGATTCCGATTCGGGTTCCGCTTCCTTCTGGGAGGCCCACTGGCCTGCCGATGCCTGCCGATCCAACTTTTCCCGACGTGGCTGCCTGCTTCCTCCGATCCGATGTATTTCGATCGCCGATCCGACTCATCGATTTGTTGCTGTCCTCGCCCCCCCCTTGCCCGACCAGCGCCGCACGGCTGGGCAGGCCCTCGGGTGGGCCGGCGGCGTCGCTGGCCACGTCCACCACCACGCCAAGAAGGCGGCGTCGGCCACCGTGCAGGAGTGGGCCTCTCGTGATGGGCCTGCTTCCCACCGCTGCCACCATAAGCAGGAGGGGGGACGGAGATGGAGGAGGAGGAGGAGGAGGAGGAGGAGGTGGAGGAGGACGAGGAGGAGGAGCCCCCCCTGTCTACTTCTCGTGTTGGCGGTGGAAAGCAAGCCCACCATTTAGCTGGCATGGTTTCTGGCAGGGAACAGCTCATAGCAGAAACATCAACTGTCGGAAGTCCGTGCGGCTTTCTCGGATTGGCGCTGGAGCCCCCTGTCGGCGCCTCCGGCGCCGCCCCTGGCGCGCGGAGCGCGCCAGGGACGGAGAGGCAGCGCCCATCCAGGCGGTCCGCGTGGGCCTCCGAAAATTTATGCTCATGTCACGATTTGTTCCGCGACGTTTCGCGCGGGTCGACAAAGGGTCGGGCGAAGAGAACTATGCACATGCACGCACCGATCCTGGCAAGGCCCATCCTTGACCCAGGATCGGTGCATGTGCCTTCCCGGCCAAGGCAGGAGGGCGTATGCACCGATCCTGGGCTCAGGAGGGGCCTGGCCAGAATCGGTGTATGTGCATAGTTCTCTTTCCTCTCAAGGGGGACACACAGACACAATGAATCGTCGACTCCCAGGAAACATGGGAATCTGTGGGAAGTGGGGGGGGGGGATACGTAGACACAAACCCATGGGGAATCCTTGTATTTGTGTGCATTTGTTTGCGTATCCCACGCAGCACTTGAGGATGGTGCTTTCGATGCGCCGTCGACGGCAACACCACACCGCTCACCCTCCAGGACTTCGCCTCCGGCTCCTGGCCAAGGTGTTCCTTTTCCTGTGCAAGATCCTCAGCACGGCCTGCACCCCACGCCCTCTGGCCGCCTGAGGCCCCGCCCGCCTGTGCTCTGTCTCCCCAATTAGTGCTTTGCGCGGCCCGCCTAGCTCTTGACCGGAAGAGGCTCGCTCTCGACCCGCCGACCAAAAATTGCTTGCGTGTCCCAGGGCTCCGCGGGGCACCCCCAGGCTTTGCCTGCGCGCTGGAGGCCGCGCACCCCGCGAGGTCGCCCGTGCCCGGCGCCCCTCCCCGCCTGCCTTGCCGGGGCAGGGCCCGCCGGCGGCCCCCTCGCCGCCGGCGCTGTCCCGCGCCCGCGCCGCCGCCACGGGCGCCCCTCGCCCTTCCGGGGTGCCCAAGGGGGCCCCAGGGAGGCCAGCATCACGGCCAAAGAGGCCGCAGGTTTGGCGGCCCCCTCGCCGCCGTCGTTGTCCCGCGCCCGCTCCGCTGCCACGGGCCGGGCGAAGGGGGGGGGGAAGGGGAAAGGGGGGGGGGCACGAAAGTTGCTGCACGCAGCTGGTCTCGGCCTCACCGAGGGGCCCATTCCTCGATGCATGGCCGCCTCCGTCGCCGGGGGGCGCCGGGAAAAGCAGCCATACTTGAGCTGATTCTCGCCCCCCCCCCCTTTTGCTATTATCCCCCCCTTTCGCCCGACCCGAGCTGCCACGGGCTCCCCTCGCCCTTCCGGGGCGCCCAAGAGGGCCCCAATTGGAGGCCAGCAGTGCAGCCAAAGAGGCCGCAGGTTTTGGAGCTGCGTCCGGGGGGGGGGGCACGCAGGAGTCCGAGGCTCATGGGAACGGCTGGTCTTGGGCCATTTTCGGCTTCTGGGGGCCCCCAGCGGGCCCCGGGACGATAAAACATCGAAGATTCAGGATGACAAGCCGGCAGGGAAGAAGTTGTCCAGACCTCAGGGGAGCGATGCGGAAAGACAGGATGGGCTCACGGGGCGGGCGGGGGCGGGGGGGGCTGCGTCGACCCCGAATCTGGTTGATTTTCCAATCCTTGACACCAGGCAGAATGTCGAGCCTCACAGAAGGTATCGACACTGGACGAGTTTCACGTGTCGGACCCTGGGAGTCGAGATTCGCTCGGCATGTCGCCAGCGTATCTGACAGGCGCTGTTTCGGTAGTTTTCGGGGTGCTCGAAATTATTTCTGGGATGGCGCCCATGAGTGCGATGGGAACAACATAACCCGAATCGGCCATTCATCGCCGACGGGGGCCCGATAGCCCGGCGGGGCCGAGGGGATGCGCTATCGGGGGCCCGTCGCCGATCAATCGGCGGTGCATCGCCGATGCACGCTCGATCTCCCCCATCGCAGCTGCCCCCCCCCCTGACGTTGCTCCTGAGGGGAGGGTCGTGTCGTCTTCGAGCATCGGGACGGACCACCGGGCCGGATGGATGGGGGCGGAGTAGGGAAGGGGCGGAGCAGGGGAAGAGGGGGGGGGGGGGGTCAGGTGACAGTGGGGGATTCGGGTTTGGGGGGGGGGTAGCTGCTGCTCGGTTTTGCTTCCTCGAGCCTGCTCTTTGCTCCTTGCAGCCAAGCCGCATCACACGAGGACCAGTTGCAGAGGACCAGCATTCCTTTGCCTCTCGGCCCATCCTGGCCCCCGGCTGGCTGCCACGAGCTCCCAGCTTCGGCGTCGGCTCGGGCGTCCAAGGGCCCTGCCTCTTTCCGCGCTGGTGGTTGAAAGCAGGTACGGGGGGGGCACTGGTTGAGGAACGTGCTCAGGAGGCTTCAGACCCTGGAGGGGTCCTTCTCTGATGGGTGATAACCATGGCCAATCCACGATTGGCTTTCCACTGGCTTCCAGACCTGGATTCCCTAGCGACGGCTTCCTCATCTGATGCCATCACCGCATTTCTGGACTTAGCTGTTCGAAACATCGCAGGAAACGTTTTTTGTATCGTGTTCGACGTGTCGCTTGGGACTCGACCACAACGTGTTGGTAAATACGACCCCTCCCCGCACTTGTGCGTGCTGGCGATCCCCGACTTCCCTGCCCCCCCCACCATCCAGCTGTGGGGGCGGCAGTTTTGAGGAACGTGCCCAGGAGGCTTCAGACTCTGGTGTTAAGTCGGGCACGTCCCTCTACAGGAAGCATCTTCGACCAATGTTGTGGCATCTTCGATCATTTTGAACATTTCGGGGTATTGTTCATTTTTCCTCCAAGACCAGCTTGTAGGAGGACACGATCGACCTAACCCTGGCGGGTTCCTCACTGATACGGGCGGCCAGGACATCCGTGGCCAATCCACATTTGGAGATTCATCGGCTTCCGGGCCCCGGATCTCTTGTCTGGTGGTTCCTTCTCCAATGCCCTCACCGTTCCCCCCGTCCCTGTCCCATCTTGACGAGCACCCCACCTCCCGATCCGGGTGGCCGTCGGCCAGGGCCCAAGCGTCCCCCGCACCATCACTGCCAGAAAGCGCATGCTATGGCAGATGCTGGACCACCTGCGGGAACCCAACCGTACGTTCTGCCTGGGCTTGTTGACATGGGCGACAGCGCCGTCATGAAATTTCATCATGTACTCCCGCCCACCATGGCTGTCAAGACTCAGTACAAATCCACGTCACCAGCCGAAGCGATGTCCCAGTCCGCGCCCTCGAGGACTCAGACTTACACTGTTCCATTAAAGCTCTAGCAGTGCCAGAGCCATGGTTCGGGGGTGACCAGAGTCCCAGGGCAGGCAATCGAGGCAAGGGACAGTCACAGGACACACTCCCCCCAGCACCGACGGCGTGGACCGTTGGAAGCGCGATCGCAAGCCAATATTCATGCATCTGGTTGCCTTCGGCCCACCTCGCCACCGTGCCTCGGTTGTGGGTATGAAGGCTACTGGATATTCGTTGGGATCTCGTGGGAGGACTCTCGGGGGCCTCTTGGGAGCAGGAAGTGGCCGATAGGTAAGAATGTCTAGTCTTCAAGATGGCAAGCTCGCCGCCTCATCTCCGTACAGATCCGAACACCCGAGCTGGCTTGGCCAACTTATAGCTTCTGGTAGCGAGTGCACGTTTAAGGCGAGGTTGGTATTTGCATCTTGGTGGTTCATGGCCTAAGCACTAGCTTCTTGCAGTCTTTCGGCATTGAGCATGCCTCAGGAGGGGAAAAAACACAGACACTATGAATCGTCGATTCCTAGGAAAAAATGGGAAACAATTGGAAGTGGGGGGAAGACAACAAAAAACACAAAATATGGTGAAAGTGTGGGGAATCCTGTGATTTGTGTGTGCTTATTTGCGTGCCCCAGGGCCCCTTCGATGCTGGCCCTTGCCAGAGATCTCGACGGTGCCTCGGCCATCGACCTCTGCCTCCGACCAGGGGGGCGCGCCTGCGGCCCGGCCCCCCTCCCGCGGGCGCCCCGTCTCACGCGCCCGGAAAAAGCATCTGCGGGCGGCGAGCCGCCCGCTCCCCGTGTGATCGCCTGGTCCTCGCTCGCCGAAGCAGTGCGTGCGAGGAGCACGGGGAGGACGGTCGACCCCGCAGAGTAAGGATGGGCAACCTTCCCAGGGGTACTCACCAGTTTGAAACACGTCCCTATCCCTGTGTTTGACATCACCTCACCTCGATGCCGATCTTGAGGATTCCCTCAGTTTCTGATGGCCTGTCCCTAAGATTGTCCTCGCTTTTTGCTCGCCCATCTTAGGGATAGGGATAGGTTCGAGGCTGGTTAGATACCCTTGCATCCTTGCCTCCTCGGCCCATCCTTGGCCGCTGTTGTTGGCCGCGGCCCGCTCGAAGAACTTCGCCATGGCGTCCCAGGCCCTGGCATCCTCATCGCGCATCCTTGCTCTGCGGGTTGATTGTAATCCGTCCCTGCTCAGCACGAACGACGTGGATGGGTACGGAAAGAGTGGGTACGATGCCCAACAGCGGTTCCTGTCCACTCTGAACAGGGCTCGCTGTCCGCGGCGCCGCGGCCTGTGTCCATTTGAGACAGAAGGCCGCCTGCCCAACAGCGGCCGCTGTTGGTTTGGCACAACTCTTGTTGTTGGGCATTGTACCCATGTCTTCCGTACCCGTCTCGGGCGTCCAAACCTACGGTCGCCCACAAGACACCATTCTCCCCCAGCATCCCCGCCCACCCGCTCCCCTCTCGGATTCGTGTCCGGCCCGACCGCCTTCTGGCGAGGTGGTGGACCACGTGAAGAACAGCTCGCTGCTGGAGAGGACGCAGGAGCCCCGCCGATGCGCTGCAGGCAGTCGCGGAGTGCGCATCGTCTCGGATACGCCGAGGGAGGCAGATGGAGGAGAGGCTACCTGGACTGGAAGGGGGGGCGGAGAGAGGATCGGAGATCATGGACCAGGCTCCCAGGTGCACGAGCAGGCTGCTGGCCGCTTGGGGGCTATTGATCTCGAGGGACCGGGCTGAAGGGGGGGGCACGTCTTGGCGCGGGCAGGACCCCGGCGCTCGCCTCTTGTGCATGGGGCGAGCGAGGAAGAGAGGCTGGACTTCTGGAGGGAGCAGGGCGGAGGAGGCAGAGCGGGAAGGATCCGCAGTGGAATCTTTAGCCCCTGCCCCCAGACCTCCTCGCGTCGTGAAAAAATCACGACGGGAGGTTTTTCGCTATTTTCGGCCTCCGGCGGCCCTCACCGGGCCTCGGGACTGTCAAAAAACGACTCAGGACGAAGAACCGGTCCCGGGGAAAGGGTCCAGACCTCAGGGGGTCGACGTTGTGAAAAAATCACGACGTCGGGGGTCTGGGCCTCAAGTGCTGGCGAACCTCGGTGGCCGACGGCGCAACTCGCCTCGCTGATCGTTTGCGTGCCGGGGTCGGTGCTCGTCGTTCTGCTGGGTGTCGCGCGGGGCAGAGACGGTGGCGCCCGTGCGCGGTCGGATGCGCCCGGATGCCGGGCGACGTGGAGCCAGTCCGGGGATTATCATTCACGCATGGTTTTGCCTGTTGTGTTGCCCTGCTTTGCCAGAGACTTCCTGGGGGCGCGCCAGGGGGCGACGTGACGTCTCGACGCGCGGGCGTTCACAGGCCCCCGTTTGGGGACCACTTCAGGAGGGGCAACAAACACACAGACACAATGATCCGTCGATTCCCTGAAACAAATATGCGAAAACATGGGAAGTGTGGATGGGGAAGACAGAAACCCAGAAAAATACGGTGAGTCTATTTATTTGTGTGTATTTATTTGTGCGTATTTATTCGACATTGGGATTTGTGTGTGTGTGTGTTTATTTGTGCGTATTTATTTGAAACTGGGATTTGTGTGTATGTATTTGTGTGTTTGTGGGCCCCTTCAAAATATTTTGAGAGCTCCGCCTCGGGAGCTTTGGTTTCCCCGGAAGGCTGCCGCGCGGGCCGAGCTCCCCTCGTTGGGATTTGGCCCGCGCGCGCAGGCAGTGGAGGCCCATGCCAAGATGCGCCCTGCTT
The DNA here is from genome assembly GCA_963575745.1 of Prorocentrum cordatum. Classification (NCBI taxonomy): domain Eukaryota; class Dinophyceae; order Prorocentrales; family Prorocentraceae; genus Prorocentrum; species Prorocentrum cordatum. Next base: position 20,664 of record CAUYUJ010020923.1, on the reverse strand, counting down.
GCCTTCAGGGTGCCCCTGGGTTTCCTGTGGACGATTTGGTTTTACCATTTTCCAATATGTTGGGAGTATTTTTGGAGCATTTGATATTTGTCGGCCAAAATCCCCCTGTAGGGGGACATGCCCGACCTAAAGGCATGACCCGACAGCAAGGGTGCAACGTCAAGGGGGGAGAGGCCAAGGTTAAGTCGGGCCTGTCCCTCTACAGGGGGAATATCCAAAAATAGTCAAAACATAGTGTGGGGACTATTTTTCTAGTATTTCTTGGCCATTTGGGAGTACTTGTGTTGGCGATGTATTATTTGTTGTCGAAAATTCCCCTGTAGGGGGACAGGCCCGACTTAAAGGCTAAGGAGGGGCGTAACGACCCCCCTTCGCGATAGCCCACCCCACCCAGGAGCGTGCAGTCTTGCTGTCGGGGTCCTGCAGCTGAAGGGGCCCTCGGACACACAAATAAATAAACACAAATAGTAGGATTCCCCATATTTTCAAATATTTTCTTGGTTTTTGTCTTCCCCCCAGCTTCCCATATGTTCCAAACTTTTCTTGGGAATCTACGATTAATTGTGTCTGTCTGTATTTCCCCTTCCTGAGTAGCGGAGGCCCATGCCAAGGAACACCCTGCTTGCCTTCAGGGTGCCCTGGGTTTCTTGGGTTTCGATGGTCTTGCTGTGGAGAGCGCGACGTTCCCACACCAACACTCGATGGACAGCCTGGGGTCTCAGGGTCGGGCTTCCTGCGGAAGGTTTCATGTGGACTGGCCTCCGCTGCAGTTTCCGGTCTTCGCGTGTGCGGCAACCGTCCACAGTTCAAGCTGACGAGTCCTTCAGCCCCATTTGTCTGTCAGTTGATGTCACCGCGCGCTCCAAAGCACTGACCCTTGGGCGAAACGATCTTGCATTGCCAAATGTCGGCCGCAGTGTCGATGGAGCGCCTTTGTCACTGTAGTGAAAAACTGCTTTGCAGTCAACCTGCATACTAAGGATGAGAAATGTTCTTCGGCTAATCCTTAGCAGCTTTCGCTGGCCGCGCCCCGCTCGCAAAGTGGTGACATGGCCGTCCAAGGCCCTTGTATTCTTTTCGTGCGTCCTTATTGTACGAGTTGACTGTCTCCATGCTGGTCGACCAAACACCCAGGACAAGGGCAGGGGTAACGACTTCTCCACGCAAAAAGGAAAGAGGGAGAGAGGGAGTGGAGGGAGGGAATGGAAGGGAGGGACAACTTTTGTTGTGCTGTCTGGAAGCAGGCTTTGCCAAACGCACTCCTCGAAAGGGATATGGACAAAGATATGAGAAGGTAAAGCAACACAACCATACAGAAGCAAGACAACCAACATATTCCCGAAGGGGGGGCATCGGGTGGGAGGGTGGACGAGGGGCACAGCCAGGAGTGGAAGAGCAGAGCGGTCGCGGGAGGCCCCCCCTGGGGGCTGGCTGGTACACGGAGAGAGGGAGAGAGAGAGAGAGAGAGAGAAAACAAAAAAAAAGAGAGAGAGAGAGAGAACAACAAAAAAAGCGAGGGAGAGAGAGAGAGAGAGAGAGAGACAAACAAAAACAACAACAACACAAAAAACGAGAGAGAGAGAGAGAGAGAGAGTGGGGGGGGAGCAGCAGGAGGCGCGCTGTGCGGAACGGGTAGGCAATTCGTGGCGGGGGCCATGAGATCTCCCCAGATTTCATGGCGCCTCTTCTCGTGTCGTTGCGTCCCTGCCCCCCCCCCCCTGGGCCGAGCGCATTCCGCTGGCCCTGGCCATGATTTGCTTCCCCCCTCTTGGACGCCCCCCTCTTGGCCGCCTCCGAGGGAGAGAGAGAGAGAGAGAGAGAGAAAGAGAGAGAGAGAGAGAGAGATGGAGAGAGATAGAGAGAGAGAGAGAGAGTGGGTGGGAGCAGCAGGAGGCGCGCTGCACGGAACGGGGGTCACCGGGCTCAGGGGCAGCGGCACCCATCGGTCGTTGAAAAAGAAGGTATCTCTGGATCCCATCTTTAGCCGCCTTCCTGCTTCAGCAGCCGAGTGGTTCTCCTTCTTGCCTCCTCTTCAGGAGGCGGGCGGAAACCCAATCTACTTTCGACGCCTTCCTACTTCATGGTGCGACCTACTTCTTCCGACCCATGGGTATGGTCGGGAACTCTGGGGTACCGTGCCGATCCGCTGGTTCTGGCCCACCACGCTTCGGCGCGACCACTTCCCATGCCCCATGGCTTCACCTTCGCGAGCCTCTCCGAGCCTCCCATCCGCGTCCAAGGCACAGCCTGTTGCCAGGGCCGCCGCGGCGTTACGCCAAGCAAACGTTCCCGTCCGTAGGAGGGGACACGCACAGGATGGATGCATCGACCCCCATTCGCTCATTCATCCCCGATAGGGGCCCGACAGCACTTTCCCCTGCCATGGAGGTTCGGATTCCATATCGGGGGCCCACCATTGATCAGTCGGCGACGTGTCGTCCACTCAAGCTCGATACTTCCCCGTCCCGAGCCAGTCCTCCTATCGTTGTCCCTCGTGGCCCTGGGCATCCGACAAAGCAGCATGCGCGTCAAGTGAGAGATCAGCTTGCCAGGAAGCGCCCCCCGTGGAGCTTTCGTAACCCCGAAGACCTGCAGACACCACGAGGCACCGCAGCGAGCTCAACGATCGACGGCAAGTGTAGGGGAACGAACAACGACACAAGCATCAAATCTTGGAGGTCCGCCCGGATTTCTCGCATCGGCGCTGCACCGCCCTGGTCTCCCTGACATGTGCCCTGGCAGGATCTCTGACAGCAGAATTTGTCCTAACGCACGTGCCGATGGTATAGTGTGTCCCTCCGCGACCCACCCGTCACCCACCCGCGACCCTGCCCGCGACCCACCCGCGACCCACTGTCGACCCGGCCCGCGACCCACCTGCGACCCAACCCGTGACCCACCCACATTGCTTTCGCAAAAAATCGGCGCCTGCGGTGGGCTCGTTGTGCAGCTCGAGAAATGCTGCGCCTGCGGCGGGCTTCGTCAGAGCCTCGCAGACTGCCGACGCCGCCCCAGGGCTCCCGCCCCAGGGCCCCCAGGGCTCTTATCCGCGACTGCGGGGTGCTACGTGTAGTTTTCCCCCCCGCGGCCCCAGGGCTCCCGAGACGGCCGCACGGAAGGTGGGCCCGGGGCCCAACAGAGACGGCCCACGGAGGCCCTGCATCGAGGAGAAGCCAGTCGCGGGAGGCCGGAGCGGACGCGCACCGTCGGAGACCCGGGGAGGGCTCCCCGCCAGGCAAGATCGGCCACGCGCAGAGGGGGGCTGAAGATCACAATCGACATTCGGATCGGTGAAGGCCCTTTCCTGGCCCATGTCTCTCCCTCTTTGATGGTGTATCGTAGGCGAAGTCCGGTGCGTTGAAGACCCTTTCCTGGCCCGCGTCTCCCTTTTATGGGACCTCGTGATCGAAATTCGGAGCGTTGCAAGGGCACTTCCCTGGCTCATATAGACCGTCGGGGATCTTTACAGGGTTTAAGGATGGGGTTCTCCCTGGTTCAGAGGTCGGCCACGCGCTGAGGGGGTAGGGGGAGGGGGGAAGGCTTCGTAGAAGCATCCCTGCTTCTTAGAAGGTGCGGGCCTTGTCTGTAGATGTGAGGCCGGCGCCTTCTAAGGAGCAGCCTCCTCCCAGGAGCCCTCCCCCCTCCCCCCCCCCCCCCTCCCCCCCCCCCTACCTCCCCTAGCCAACAAGACGCCTCTAGCGCCCCCCTCCTGCCAGGACGCCCTGGATCAGACCGGCGATTGGGCCGCGGACGTGTCCCAGGCGGGCGGGGGCGCCGCGGTGGGCCAGAGCCTGTGGCCTCCTCTCGGGCGGCCTCGACCCGTGCCCGCCGTCGAGGGTGGCACGTGTGGGTGGCGCTCTGCTTGGGGGAGGGCCAGTGGATGCAACGCCAGTTTACAGTGCAACTCTTGGGAGGCTCATCCAGGCCTCTCAGATGGGGTCGACGCAAATGGGGTCGGAGGGTCGCGCCGCATCGCCAATGCATCGGCGATGCGGCTCAGTGTGGGGCCCAATTTTCTCCACGCCGACGTCGCCGATGCATCGCTGACGTCGCCAGTGCATGGCTACATCGCCGATGCATCGCCGATGCATCGCCGATGTATCAGCGATGCGGTGAGATCCTCCGATCCGATCTACTCGGATCCCATCTCGGAAGCCTCTAGGGCAGTTCAGTATCGGCGCTGGCGCATCCATGGTCGCGCGGGTTTCTTGGATCTGCGTTGTGCCCCTCTCAAGCATGCGGAGCGCGCCAGGGACGGCGCCAGAGGCGCCGCTAGCAGGGCGCAACGGAGATCAAAGACATCCACGCGGACCGTCGAGATTTGATGTTCATGCTGGCTTCTCTTCCTCCATGAATTGATCGGGCTTGATCTTGGGCTGAATCTGGGCTGATCCGGCTCCCTGGCATCTGCTGATCGGGCGCAGCCCCGAGTGGTTCTCACGAGCTGATTTCTCGAAGGTGGTCCTTCGCGCTTCGCGTCGCCTGTGGGCCTCCTTGAGGTCTCCTCGTCGCTACGGCGGCGTACCCGCCTCGGAGAAGCTGCGCAGGATGGACCCGGGAGGTGCGGGAGGGGGAGGAGGAGGAGGTAAAAGAGGACCTGGGCCCACCCTGTAAGCTCGAGGAAGTGGGGGTGAGCGGAGGGCGATGGGGACCAACCAGGGGCAGAGGAGGAGGGAGAGGAGGAGGAGGAGGAGGTGGAGGAGGAGGAGGAGGATGAGGAAGAGGAGGAGGTGGAAGAGGAGTAGGAAGAGGGGCAGAGGAGGAGTGGAGGAGGAGGGGAGGAGGATGAGAGGAGGATGAGGAGGACAGGATGAGGAGGAAAGGGGGAGGAGGAGGAAGAGGGGGAGGAGGAGGAGGAGGAGGAGGAGGAGGAGGAGGAGGAGGAGGAGGAGGAGGAGGAGGAGGAGGAGGAGGAGGAGGAGGTGAGGAGGAGGAGGAGAGAGGAGGAGGGAGGAGGGAGGAGGAGGAGGAGGAGGAGGAGGAGGGAAGGGGAGGGAGGGGGAGGGGGAGGAGGAAGCAAGCTAGGTGCGCTCGCGTCATATCTGACGTCCTACCCCTCCCTCCCATCCCTTACCATGGCGCTGATTTTCTCTATCCGCGGACGCGTGTCGTAGCGGACCTGTGGCTCCGCGCGCGCGTGCGTAGTGGGTGGTGGTGCGCGTGCGTGCGTGCGTGCGTTTGTGCGTGGTTGTGCTTGTGGTGGTGGTGGTGCTGGTGGTGGTGGTGTTGGTGGTGGTGGTGGTGGTGTGTGTGCGTGTATGCGCGTGTGCTGTGGTGTGACGTGGTGTGGCGTCTTGGTGGTTTGGTGGTGGGCCAGGTTCGTGCGTGCGTGATGGCGGTGGTGGTGGTGGCGGTGGTGGTGGTGGTGGTGTGTGTGCGTGTGTGTGTGTGTGCGTGTGTATGTGTGTTTGTGTTTGTGTGTGTGTGTGCGTGCGTGCGTGCGTGTGTGTCTGTGTGCGCGCGCGTGTGATGTGGTGTGACGCGGTGTAGCGTGGTGGTGGTGGGTGGGGTAGTGGGGTGGTGGTGGCGGTGCGCGTGCGTGCGTGCGTGCGTGCGTGCGTTGGTGGGTGGAAGTGGCGGTGGGCGGGGCGGGGCGCGGTGCGGTGGTGGCGGGCGGATGGGCGCGCGAGAAAGAGGCCCGCGCTGGGGCGAGAACGCCATCCTGAACGACGGAGGCAAAACACCGATCCGAAAATGAGACCCACGCTGCAGCGGGAGAACGATTCGAAACGAGCGGGGCCCGAAAATGAGGCCGGCGCCTCAGCGAGAGCAGCATTTTGAAAAAAATGCAGGCGGAAACCCAACTCCCGGGAATCCTGTGTGTACAAAAGCAGGACGCGGGGGGGGGGGGGGGCAACACTCCCAGCACGTCATCAGGGGAAGAGGGAGAGTAGTATTCATATTGAGTAATTGTAGAGAGGGGCAGGCGGATAGCGGGGAAGGAGGCGATCCCGAGCGGATCTGGGCTCGGCTGGCAGGCCGCCGCTGTCCCTCGCTGCAGCTGGCCCTCTGCTCCTACCTGCGCACTTCCCGTCCCTAGATGGTAAGCGCTGGCCTGCGCACGACCGGAGGAGGCTGGCCTGCACGCTTTGGGCGCATGCCGCCATCTAAGCAACGCGCGCAAGCACTCAGAGGAGGAAGAGGTACCGATACCACCCGTCGCCCGGTTTGGCCTCTTGGAAGGCCCTCGTCGCCATCAATGGATTCGCCTCGAAATCCCAGGCAAAACTAATTTTTCATCGGTCCATACCTCTTGGTCACCAGCGGCGATCGTGTCCATATCCGCGCCTTCGCTGTCTGCATTCTGTGGCGCAAGCCCGCGGATACGCGGTGCCTATGATAGTTCCTCGCGGGGCATCCGCGAATGATGTCTCAGGTTGTGTCCGCATCATCCGCATCATTGTATGTATTTTGTTGGCTTCGCCATCAGCTGCGGGACGCAGTGCGAAGCGTCTTCGGGCCAGCTCACCCGAGTTGGCTCTCCGCTCGGTTACCCCAGTGCCCTAGAAAATATAGTTACCCTCCTCACCCATCATATGATGATTACCTCAGGGCAAGACACTTTTGGTAAGCGGGGGCCGTTGGCGAGTCCAAACCTTTTTCTGTTCACCGGGCCAAGTGCCAATACCTCCTCGCACGACCACCACTACTACGACCACCGATATTACTACCGATACGTCTACTACCACTACTCCTGCTAGTATTCGTATTACTACTACTATTATTCCTACAACAACAACAATTACTACTACTACTACTACTACTACTACTACCACCACCACGAGTACTGCTAACCTGATTACTCATACGTTTTTTTTCTTCGGCGATTGGTGCTACAACCGTTATGATTAGTACTACCATTATTTTCACATTGTTACTACGACTAGTGCTACTACTACTACTACTTCTACTTCTACTTTTATTTCTTTGACTACTACTACTACTACTACTACTACTACTACCACTACTACTACTACTACTATTGCTACTGCTACTACGTCTGCTATTACTACCACTACTACTACCACTACTACTACTACTACTACTACTACTACTACTACTACTACTACGACCTACTACTACCCCTAGCACGGTCACTCGCTTCACGACTACAACTATACGAACTACTACTGAATTATCACTACCACTATTACTACTGCTACTACTATAAGTATTACGACTGGTAGTAGTAGTAGTAGTACTACTACTACTACCTTTCCTCCACGACGACTACTACTACTACTATTATTATTACTACTACTATTACTACTACAACTACTACTACTACTACTATTATTACTACTACTTCTTCTACTACTACTACTACTACTACTACTACTACTACTACTACTACGACTACTAGGACTACTACCACCACTACTACTACTACTACTACTACTACCACTACTACTACCACTACTACTACTACTACGATTACTTCTACTACTATAACTATTACCACTACTACCGCTACTACGAGTTCTGCAACCGTTACTACTTCAATCCATCTCTTACTGACACTTACTGCTACTACAACTACTACTACTACTACTACTTCTACTACTACTACTCCTACTACTACCACCACCACGAGGACTACTACGTCTAGTTTTTCTTCGGCTACTACTACGAGTACCACTTCTAATACTACGACTGCCCCCTTTCATCATACTACCACTTCTACTACTACTACTACTACTACTACTACTACTACTACTACTACTACTACTACTACGACTACGACTGCCACTATATGTCGCACGACTAGTAGCAATATTGTAGCGATCAGTACCACACCGACTACTACGATGAATACTGCGACTACTACTACTTTTGCGGCCAGTATTCTTACGACGATTACTGTTGTTACCATTTTTTCGCATTGGTACTACAGCCATTACCACTACTACTACCACTACTGCTACTACAACCTGTTATCACTACTTCTAAATTTCGGTTTCTTACTGCTCGTCAGATTATTGGTATTAAATCTACCACTACATACTACTACTTCTTCTACGAATACTACTACTACTACTACTACGACTACGACTACGACTACTACTACCACCACCACTACCACTACTACTGCTACTGCGACTGCTGCACCGATTACTACTTCAATACATCTACTACTACGACTACTACTACTACTACTATTACTACTACTACTACTACTACTACTACTACTACTGCTACTACTACTTTTATTGCTGCTACTACTACTTCTACGACTACTACTACTACTACTACTACTACTGCTACTACTACTACTACTACTACTACTACTACTACTCCCGCGAGGACCACTACGTCTAGTTATTTCTACGACTACTACGACTACCACTTCTAATGCAACTACTGTTCCGTTTACTATACAAGAATTAGTACTACTCTTACTACTACTTCTACTACTAGTAGTATATTTTAACGCTTGCTACTACCACTACGTTTACTGATACTGTAGCGATGACTACCACTACGACAACTACGATTAATACTACGAGTACTACTACTACTACTACTACTACTACTACTACTACTACTACTGCTGCTTTTTCTTCTACTACTACTACTACTACTACTACTACGACTACTACTACTACTACTACTACGACTACTACCACTACTACTACTACTACTGCTACTACTACTACTACTACTACTCCTACTACTACTACTACTACTACTACTACTACTACTACTACTACTACTACTACTACTACTACTACTACTACTACTACTACTACTACTACTACTACTATTTGGGGGCCTTAGGGCCATATTGAATTCTGCCAAGACGCAAAAGGCAGGCGTTTCGAACATGTACGTGGGAATGGGGGCGGTGGTTGCCTCTTGTGGCCCTGTCGGCTGCGCTCTGGGTGCATTCCTGGGCCGTCCTGGGGGCCTCGTGGGTTGTCTTGAAGGCCTCTTGGAACGTCGCGCGGTTACATTGGACCGTCTCGACACTCTCTTGGACTGTCTCAGCGCTTTGCTTGGGCCTTCCTGGGCAGCTTTTGGGCTCTCGAGAGGCTCCGCCGGAGAGCCCATGGTGTGCGTTGACGAGCACGTACCCCCCCACCCCCACTGGAAGGGATTTGGGGCGATTGGGGAGCGGGAAAGGGGGAGGGGGACAATCAAATGTCTCACACTCCTTTTCTCAGGCGATCGCAAACATGGATCAAGGAAGCGTGGATTAGCGACGGGTCCCGTTTCCATGGGGAATCGCGGATTTCCACCGCCGAGCGAGGAGGCACTGGCCTCATTTTGGGGAGGGCCCCTCCCCCAATCCATGGATTTGGCGACCGCGCGCCAAGTCCGTGAATCGCTCATCCGTGTCTGCGTGCCCCCGATTTTCGTACATACCACCAGTTTGAAACATATCCCTATCCCTATGTTTGACATCACCTCACCTCGGTGCCGATCTTAAGGATTCCCTCAGCTTCTGAGGGCCCATCACTAAGATTGTCCTCGCCTTTTGCTCGCCCATCTTAGGGATAGGGATCAGTTCGAGGCTGGTTCACACAGCAAGCGGAGTCCGGCGGTCCGGCATTCTCCATGGCAGCACGGCGACTGTCCCCCAGAGATGGCTGCGCTGCGCGCGCCGGCGTCCGGCCCAGAGCACGGCGAGGGCCCGACGACGGCCGCGCGTCGCGCACCTCTGGGGCGCGAGGCGCGACGAGCTGCTCGGGGCCCAGGTTTGGCTCGGGCGGCTGTCTCCTGCGGGGTCTCCGTGGCGTGGGCGGCGCGCTGCTTGCCGGACGACCGCAGTGCGTGACGCACTTCGCCACGCTCCTGGCACCGCTCGGACGTGTGCATTTTTTTTTCGGCGAGGACCATCGAGGAGCATCCTTGATCATTTGGCGAAAAAACCACGCGCGAAACCGAAAAAACACAGGAAATGGACGTTTGAGCGATGGCCAGCAGTGCGTGACGGACTTCGCCATGCTCGGGTCCCAGAGGGAAAGGGGTCTTGCGTGCTGCTTGCCGTGTTTGTGCTCCCGCAGGGTACGCAGAGTCGCCCTTTGGACGAAACGCCGTTCCCGGGGAAAGGCCCCCGCCGCAGGACCCTTCGGACCAGTTGTCCCAAACGGTGCTTGCACTCAGGGGCTTTTTCTTCTGACCCGAAGGAATCGGATGGGTCCCGCGAGGCTTCGCCACGTTGCCGCATCGTCGCCGCCCCGTGCGTCGAGTGGGTCCAGCGAGGTTTCGCCACGTTGCCGCCCGTCGCCGTCTCTTGCGCTGAGTGGGTCCAGCGAGCCTTCGCAATGTTGCCGCTGCTGCTCGTTGCCGCCTCGTGGTCGCCTCGAGCGCTGGGTGGATCCAGCGAGGTTTCACCACGTTGCCACCAGTTGCCGCCTCGTTGCCGCCTCGAGCGCTGGGTGGTTCCAGCCAGGTTTGACCACGTTGCCGCCCGTCGCCGTCTCGTGCGCCGAGTGGGTCCAGCGAGTCTTCACAACGTTGCCACCCGTTGCCGCTTCGTTGCCGCCTCGATTGCTGGGTGGGTCCGGCGAGATTTCACCACGTTGCCACCCGTTGCTGGCTAGACTCGCTTGTAGAGTTAAGGTATATTCTCCCCCAATGGTATTATCGGTAAGGTAGAAAGCGCTTTCTACCTTAAAACGGAGAATAAAAACTTAAACTCTAAAAATCCCAAGATCAACGCAGGTGCTTGGTAGTATTACGTATGTTTGATCGTTGCGCTTGGTCGTTCGATATGTTGTGTGTTGACAGTCGCGTATATAGTTGAGGTTTGCAAAACAAGCTTGCGCTGTACAACTGGTGCACAGTGTCTCCAGCGAAGACGCACTGCACAACTTCAACGCATTGTTCGGATGTCTCAAGCGAAAACGTTGCACGTCTGGAAAGCATTGTGCGGATGTCTCGAGCGAATGCGCCCATTACAAATCTGCATTGTGGACAATTTGCCCAACGTTGCACTTAATTCGCATTCCGTGCTCACAACACTCCGCGTTTGGTGCCCCGATGGGAATCTGCTCACAACAACCCGTGCTCACGACAAGCCGTGATAACATCCATCCGTGATTGGTGGCACAGCCATCCGTGCTCACAGCAATCCGTGCTCACAGCAATGCGTGCTCACATTAGTCCGACTTCATCGTGGACAGGTGCTCACAACAATTCGTGATGTTCCAGCGTGGCACTTAAACATCCCAGTGAAACAACATCCGTTGCCCTATTTTGGTTCAAACTTGTTTAACTCTCAGTTTCACGTTTCACTCCCCACCCCGTGCTGTTCGGCGATTCCTTGGCCGGCGGGGATGGATGACGAGGTGTGTGGTGACGGCGGCGACGATGGCGCTGAGCACATGTGCGTGCCTGCGCTGCGTCCGATGCATCGTGGGCGGCTGGTCCTGGAAGGCAATTCCACAGTGTTCTTTATCTTCGGCGAGTCTGGAGGTTTGTGGTCCAAGCCGTACCGCCGCGCGTCACCACCAAGTCGGTTCGACGACGGCACGAGGCGTTTCTTCGGCGTTGCTTTGGGGAAGTGGAAGCTTCTCAGCACCGCAGCAGCTCAGCAGATTCAGGACCAACCTGGGGGCCATGGGCATGGTGATCTGATCATTGGCTCGTGTCTTCATGATGCTCGGCGCTTCCAGATATCAGGCGCATTGGTTCACATAGCCCACGCGACGATCGAGCTGGACAGACCCATCGATAGTGAAGCGCAGAACTCAGAGGATATTCTTAATTTGCTGGATCGGAACCCTTGTACGTATCACAATGACGGGGTACAGGGCGACACTGTTGGAGCATGGCGAGATGTGTGGGATTCGTTGATGCGCACATGCCCAAATGCTCCTCACTATTGCCCACTGGTGTTATGCTCGATGTTAGCTGTCGGAGTTGTTTCTATGATTCAACCTGCGTTCAATTGTGATGCTGTGAAGTGCCGCTTCAGACAGACTCTGCATTTTGGTCCGAATGCTCGGTCTTTGCGATTGTTTCGTCGACTCAACCCTCCTCGTGTGCAAGACGTTGCGCCAGAGCCAGCTCTACCTTCTCGTGGTCGGTCAGCTCGTCGGCGATTGCCTGCTAGCATCACTATACAATGGCTGGGTGTTTCTTCGACCTTACGATCACTACGGCACAGGTGGAAGTCTGGGGTTCATTGGAGTCGTCTCTTCGAACGCTGCGCAGGTGTTGAGCACGGTTCGTTGCACCAAGTTCTTCAACACATTCGTACAGAAACGCTTCGGACTGCACGGGTGCGATTAGATTGGACATGCATGGGCCTCACTCGTCTTTTTTACGGGACGCTCGATTGGCGATCCATCGACGTGTACCTGTACATAGACAGCAGCCCTCAGGGCAGGGGCTGGGAGATGCAGGCGGCAAGCTTCTTGATACGGAGAAATGGGGTCGACATGAGAAGACGAATGTTTTCGCCGCTGCTTCTGAAGCGTTCTCAGTTGAGCGCTTTCCACAAAACTGTAGCACTCGTTTGGCAAATATATTTATCTTTCGGAGGCTCCGTGGACTCCATGAGGCGGTTTTGCCGCAGAGTTCGCGGAATCGTGAGTGACATGGGCACGGAATATATGATATCCAAGATGAACGACGCGTTGCCAGATGTGTTTGCCATGATGGGGTACCGTCACCGAGTTGCCAGAGAAAAGCTTTTATTCCCTCGGTCGCTGATTATCCCTGGATGGCGGCATAAGGTCGACGTGCTGATTCGCACAGGCGCGCACTCGCTGCGCTGGTTTCCGAGGTTTCCAACACGGGTCAAGGCGTTGATCTCTTTGTTCAGGGACGAGGACATTCGGGCCACAATTCCCCACATCCCCATCACCACTTAAAAGCAATGTAAGAACATAGGGGGAATGTTTGGGGGAGTACCAATTCGAACAATGAGGGGGGGCGTTCGATACGCACGAACGTAGACGAGGTGGCTTTCTAGGGCGGCGGGGGCCAAGGGGTTGAAGGCGAAGGAGGCGCGCGACAAGCTTGAACACGACATGGTGTAATACTGCGCCCCCCCGCCGAACCCTTCAACGTGAATCCGTGGACCACCGCCGCCCCCGCGTTCTCCTTCACCCTTCTACTCCGTGCCCTCTCCGCCCCGCCTCCGTTGTTTAGCGCGCCCCCCCGTTGTGCCCCCCGCCCTTCCGCCCTGGCTGGCCCCCCCCCCCCCCGCGAAAACCTATAGATATAACATAAGTTCTCTGTCGGCTGGCCACGGCGGCCTCGGCTACCCTTCGAATGGATGCGACCGACTTGCGCATTCAAAAATCAGTTCGCCTGGCCCCTCGGAGGCAGCAGCGGCCTCACCCCCCCAACCCCTTTTTCAATCACACCCACCCCCAAGTCGATTGGCTCGTGACTAGAAGCACTGGGAGGACGAGGGATGAGGGGAGGGCCGAGGAGGCAGGAGGGAGAGAAAGACTGAGACGAGTGAGGAGGAGGAGAAGGAGTTTTGTTTGTTCAGGCACCGTCAGGGCATCAGAGACACCTTGGCCACGCACTGGCGAGGGGCTGGCCTCAACGGCCTGGCCGCGCTCATGGCGAACGTGTCGCTCCCTACGTTCACCGACTGGCGTTGGAAGAAACTCAAGGAGTGCTTGGACGGCCTGAACGGTTTTATCTGGTCTGTCAGGGGCCATTTCGACCGTCAGGCGTTGGGCGACGTGAGAGACCGAGTGCGGGTAGATCAAGTGCTCGGCGCGCTGGCCAGCCCATCATTTGAATACGAATTCGAGCTCATCCATTGGTTTGCATCTTGGATGGGGCGCCTGATGGCATTTGCAGGGTATTGCCCCTGCCACCCTGAGAAGTGGAACACGGGCGAGAAGTTCTCATGCGAGAGAACGGGCTGCGTCCTGGGGCTGGCCTTTGACTATTCTATGGCTGCTCTCAGGGCGGGAGTGGCCGAGGCCAACTCATGGTCAGCTGACCGATTCGGCCCTTATCCCCATCTCGCGCGGGATGGACAGGGCATGGCCAGGGCTACTCTCGCACTCGGTGCATTGAAGGTGAAGTTCCTCGATGACCTCCCGTACCTTATTGGGAGACTGGGCCAGCCAGGCATTAAGGATAAGTGCCTGATCTTGTACAACCGCCACCCTCCTGAGCACCACGACTCCACGACCCTGGCTGTATTGCAGCCAGGCACTGCGCTTCGAGCTGCAGTGGACGCCATGGGCAGCGACGGCAGCAACATGTCGCCGTCGCTGCAACGCGAGGTCGACTCCATTATGTTCGCCCCGCTGGACGACACGATCGCAGAAGGGCCGCATGCGCTGAGTCGACATCAATATCTTAGGGCCCGTCGGGCTACATTCCCTTGGATTGCGAGCAGCATGCGCCTGGATGACAACCTGATTGACGTTCATGATTATGCGACTGCCATCGGCGCAAACTTGGACGCGCAGTGGGACGGCGCCACGGCAATACTCCGCCCGCCTGGACGGATCTCCCGATCCCACTCTGCCGTGAAGGTCAAACGAGCTCAAGCTGAGGGTTTGACCTACACAGCGAAGCACTTAGAGGGCATTCGCTTTGGCATGGCTGGCCACTGTGGCGAGGGCCACGGCGGCGGCGGCGCTCCTGGCCCAGGAGGCGGTGGAGGCGGAGGCGCTGGCGGCGGCGCGCAGCCCGACGACTTGGGCGACCAGGAGCCGAAGGGCCCCAAATACTAAACGTAAACGGCATGAGAAGGAGGAGGAGGATGAGGAGGACGGACGGTGAGGATGGATGTTTAGCAGGAGGGAGGACGAGGAGAAGGATAAGGAGTGCTCCCTCATTCCATCCGCTCAGCGTCGTTCACCATCCTTGTCCTACTCGCTCCTGGTCACACTTCCTTCGCTTTTGTCGCTGGCCGTTTGCTTGTGATCCCTGGAGGACGGCGGTGATGACGATGCTGGAGGCGGCGATCCAGGCGGCGGCGACGGGCCGACTGGCGACCGCCACCCTGGCGGCGGCCCTCCCCCTGCAGCAAAGAAGGCGCCTGCGGAAGGCTTTGCTCCCGGGGAGGGCAGCTTGTTGGCAGACTACTTGAGCAGGACGCTGGTGCCGCACCGATACTACTCAGTGCAAGTCGATGTCGACTACGATGATCCAGACGACAATCGCGGGAAGTTGTTCTTCCAAGTGTTGAGCCTCAAGGTGCAGGCCAAAGTGATTAAGACAGTCTCGATGGAGCAGCCAAGCCATGAGACGTTCGTGGTGCATGTCCAACTACTAGAGCCAATGAACGACCCGATTGGTGACGTGGTGACCGCATATTGCATTGAAGACCCCATGGGTCTTGACTTGTTCGTGTACCTCGATGCCTCGCGCGAGTCTAGACAAAGGCTCAGCATTTGGGAGATCAGGGACAGCGACATCGACGATTGCGTGGCATTGCACAGCGCCGCTGTGGCGAAGCCATCTGGCGAGAAGTTTTCGTGGCCCGTGCTGGCGCTCATTGATGAGCTCGACGACAATGGGTGGCGCCGTGAGCTTGCTCCTATAGAGTACAAGGATGTTGCCTCACCGTCGCAGTACGACGGCCGCGCGGCGCGGGTCGGCAGGCGGCATTATTATCTGTGCGTGCTCTGTTTGGGCACCCTGTTCGAGAAGGGCGCCGCTCCGTTCAAGTCCGCGGAGCCAGATGCATTCTACCAGTTGTTGATCAAGTACCCGAGCAAAGCAGTGGCTGGGAGAACCGCTAAAGAGATCAAGGCAATATTGAACGGCCTGGAGGATGACGGTGCTTTGACTCATGCCACCGTCGACCGCCCCTCAAAGAAGCTGAAACCAGCGGCGGCGCCAGCTCTGTCCGATGAGGTTGTGGGCGACGACGGGGCAGATCCAATTGAGGACATCGTCGACGGCGGCGTCGACGCCGATCCACCTCCCGTCCTTGGCGCAGCTGATGACGATGATGTTGCAGGTGATTGCGGCGAGGAGGTCGGAGGGGACGGCGGCCCAACGGGTGATGAGCCACCTCCCGTAGCCGACGCTCCAGCTCCACCACCAGCTCCCCTTGGCGGCGCCCCTGCAGGCCCCGCGATCGGAGTCCCGCACTTCATCGACGGCCAGCGCGTCACGTACGAGTCGCACGTGATGCCGTCGGGAGCCCGTCACGAGGGACTACGAGTTCGTTGCTCGAACCCTGGTCACGGCGCATGCCGATGCTTCCGATCGACCAGGGTCGACGTCGAGAAGTACGGGCCGCGGGCCGCTGAGTACTTCCTGGGGGCCTGGCTTCGCCTGGCCCATGGAGCGGCCACAAAGGCCGCGCACAGGAAGCCTCGCAGAGAGGAGATTGACGCGTATGCACTGGATCATCCTTAACCTTTGCACTGAAACGGCTCCGTCATCCGTCCTCCGTCCTCCGCTCTCCCTCCCCCTTCCTTCCTCATCTCCATTCCTTCCTACATCCTCACTCTGCCCTTCCTCCTCGTCCTCGTTCTACTGATCCTCCTATACTCCTGTCATCCTCCTCCTGTCATCCTCCTCCTCGTCCCCCTCATCCTCCTCCTCCGCGTAGGCTGATTGGAGGAGGAGGAGGGGGAGAAGAAGGAGGAGGAGGAGGAGGAGGAGGAGGAGGAGGAGGTGGAGAAGGATGATACGATAGAGGAGGATGGGGATGAGGAGGAGGAGGGTAATAAGGATAATGAGGAGGAGGTGGAGGAGCACGATAAGGAGGATAAAGAGGCGGAGGAGGAGGATAGCAGACAGGGATAAGGATGAGCAGCAGGAGGAAGATGCGGATAATGAGGAGGAGGAGGAGGATAAGTCGGGGGGGAAATGAGGAACACAGAGGAGGAGGAGGAGGAGGAGGAGGAGGAGGAGGAGGAGGAGGAGTGACAGAAGGAGGAGAATGGGGGAATGGGAGGAGGGGGATGAGCAGGAGGAGGGGGGGGAGGAGAGGAGGAGTAGCGGGATGCTTCGTATTCGCACCACCGCAGTCTGCCCACCACATATCGGCGGCATGGTGTCTTGTGTTTGCAGCAACGTTGGCCGACGCTTACATGTTTCTCATGTTGGCGACTTGTTCTTGCGATCGGTTGGAGAGCCGATCGCAAGAACAAGACTTTATGTGATAAGCCTTCGGCTGTCTCCGTCAACCCGTGCTCGCCCAACCAGGGCGAGAACCGATATCCGACGCACTCGGGCTCGCGACGGCCCTCTGGGTAGGAGGGTGGGGAGGGTAGAGGGGGGAGGGGCGTCTGCCCTTTATGACGATAGCAATAGGGCCCGAGTGGCCCTGCCATAACCAAGTGGCGTAAAACATGTTACAACCCAGTGGGGCGCTACTGCGTAACCATAGCCCAAAATATATGATACACGCGCGGTCGGACTTCGACCGAATCGGCGGCGCACGTCTTTGATGCTTCGCGCGGCCCCAACGCGAAAGCAACCCGCGGCCGCGGCCATGCGAAACGGCATTGGGGCACCCCACGCGCGGCATGATAGGGCGTGGGGGTACCAATGCATTGCCACGCGCGGCAGTCACAAGCGAAGGGCGCGCGCCGCGCGCGACAAATGCTTCAGCGCGCCTCCAGGTGCAACGGGGCGGGGATAGGGGTGAGGTGGGCACTGGGGGGAGGGCGGTGGGCATGTGTGAGTGGGACGGGGGGGTGGGGTCAGTCGGCGCCGCGGTTGTAGTGTCGTACTGCGGCGGTGATGCAAGCAACAGCGCTATGTGCAGGGCTATTTCGCGGTTGTGGTTGTGATGGGTGGGTGCGCCAACGTGCGTGCGTGTGTGCGTGCGTGCGGGTGTGTGCGTGAGAAGGTCGGCGCGTGCATGTCTTCGTTTGGGACATGGCTTGGTGCTGGACGTGGCCAGCGAGAAGTGGGGTGGTTGGTTGGGTTGGGGTTGGGCGGCGTATGCGGGTTGTGTGGGATGGGGTGGCGATGGTTGTCGTGCGGGTGGGGTGCTGGCGGGGCGGGTGGGGGGTGGGTTGGCGGGGTGGGGCGGGGTGGTGTGATGGTTGGTGGTGGGTGTGGTGGGTGGTAGGGTCGTGTGCGTGTGGGGTAGTGGGGTGGGGCGGGGTGGGAGTGCGTGCGCGTGTGTGAATGGGGGGTGGGGTGGGGGTGGGGTGGGGTGTGTGTGGTGGCGCGTGTGCGTGTGCGTGTGTGTGTCTGGGTGGGGTGGGGGGGTCTGGGCCGACGGTGCGCGGGCGCCGACAGCAACGCGATGGCAGAACGAATGCGCGGTGGTGGCGCGCGGTGGATGCTGCTGGCTCGTCGACAAGTGAAGCGCGCAGCGCTTTTCTCGAGCGCCCAAGTACCGCTCGACTTCTTGCGATGCAACATTCCGATGCCGTCCAGGTTTCAAGGGCGCAGCCCTACGCCTGATTCGTGCAAGGGGAGGGGGTTGCCCGCTGTCGTTAACCCATTGCGAACATGACCTGGGGCGCGCCAAGCACGCTGCGCATTGTCGTGACCCTGGCGTCGGCGGGGCGCCGCGCTCGGGTCTGGCGGCGCGCCGCGCCGCGAGGCCAGTGACCCGCCCGCCTTGGAAGTGCGGCGATTGGTGCGTGCGCTCTCAGCGATGCGGCCGCATCGGCAATGACCTTTTGGATTCGATTGGCGGGGCTCGCTGGCATCTGCGCATGGAACTGGCTATCTGCGCCGCGGCCCGCCCACCCTCAACGCGCCCCACGGGCCAGCCAGTGCCCGAGGTGGGCGCGACAGCGTGTGATCTGGCTGCGCTGCACATGGGCAGCGGCCCCCACCATGCGCGCGGCTTGGTCGCGTCGAAGCTAAAACCGCTATCGCTGGCGTCGTGCAGTCCTTTGCGCTGGCACAGTTCAGGGGGGCACGCTGCGTGCGTCAATCAAGCGCGGGAGGCGGTATGTTGGTGGTGGCGTTGATGGCGGCGTGTACGGGTGAGTTGGCGGTTCGGTGGTGAGCGTGCGTGTGCGTGTGGTTGTGCGCGCGTGCGCGCGCGGTTGTGGTCATAGTGCGTGAGGTGGGCTTGGGGGTTACGCGTTTGTGGGTGGGTGGGCGGAGGTTCGGGCGGTGTGTGTGTGTGTGTGTGTGTGTGCGTGCGTGCGGTGTGTGTGTGTGTGTGTCTGTGTGTGTGTGTGGTGTGTGTGTGTGTGTGTGTGTGGGGGGGGGCGTGGGGGGCGTCGCGCACGTGTGCGTGTGTATGTGAGTTCGTGTGCTTGTGTGCTTGTGTGTGTGGGTGTGCGTCGTGGTGGTGGCGGCGGCGGCGGTGGCGCTTGGGGAGGGGGGGGAGGGGGGGGGGGCGCGCGCGCGCGTTGGATGGGGTGGGCGCGGCAGGGGAGACAAGGGGATTGCGCGATATGTGGGTGGAAAATAAATGGTGGCGCGGGTGGGTGGTAGGTGGTAGGCTAAGGTTGGCGGACGGGGTTGGGTGGTGGTGGTGAGTTGGGAATGGCGCGGGTGCGGGTGCGGTGGGGGGGGGGGCAATGGTGGTGGTGGTGGTGGTGATGGTGGTGGTGGTGAGGCGGGTCAGCGGGTGATTTGGGGGTGGGGTGCGTGGTGGCGGCGCGCGCGCGTGCGCTGGGTGGGCAGCTGGCTGGATGGGGGGGGGGTCGGCGTTCGGGAAACGGGTGGCGCCGCTTGCCTTTATGCTCGCGCGACCAACGCGTGAGACTGCATTGAGCGAGGACGTTGGTCAGGCGATGTCCCACGCAACCCCTCCTACACGCGCGCGTGCGTTGCCCACCCGCAAGCAGCGCCCTGCTGCAATGTCGGCGGCGCATTCATTTGCGGCGCTCGGCAGGCCGCGTTGGCGCGTGCCGACGTTTGCGTTGGGGAGGCGCGGCCACGCAGCAGCTCCGCGCGGTGACGGCTGCGCGCGCGCCTGGGCGGCCTCGCTTGTCACGGCAACTGGCGCATGCCCCGAGCCGCGACCGAACTGCAACCCCAAAAAGCGCCAGCGCGCGCCCCTGGCAACGCGCCGAGGGCCGCCGCGGCGGCTTAAATTTTCGACTGCGGAGCTCAAGGTGGTATAATATTTGGCGCTGACGACGCTGGGGACGCAATATTATTTGAATAATATTTTGTGAGGAAATCCAACTAAGGTAATTTAGCCCGCGCGGCGCATTTGCGGCCGCCCCAATGGCATATGCAATTGCTTTGAACCGCAGAACCACGCCGCCGCGGTTGCGTTATGAATGCAAAAGTGCCAAGGTTTTCCTTTTTACCATAAACCACCAGAAACCACCATAAACCACCACAAACCAAACATAAACCACTGGCTTAATTAACATAAACCACCTTAAACCACCATAAACCACTGGCTTAATTAACATAAACCACCGCAAACCACCTTAAACCACCATAAACCACTGGCTTAATTAACATAAACCACCGCAAACCACCTTAAACCACCATAAACCACTGGCCTAATTAACATAAACCACCGCAAACCACCTTAAACCACCATACACTACCGACGGCCAAGTACGATGCAGCGCAGCAGCGCTGCGCGCCAAGCTGCCAACCTGCGCCAGCGCGGCAGCTGCATTGCGCAAGCGGTTGGCAACGCGTCATTCTTCTTATTGTTGCCGACGCGCCCACTTGCCCATCGCGGTGAACCGCGCGCCATCACGACTTTGCACGTCGCGCACGTTAGTTGCGACGCCGTGGTGCCACTTGCAAGCGAACAACAATCGCGTCGTGTGCGTCGGTGCCGAGCAGGGCCGCGCTGCGACTAGCGCCGCTGCCCCCCCCCCC
>CAUYUJ010020922.1:121374-147759 GCA_963575745.1 Prorocentrum cordatum | reverse complement strand
ACGCGGTTGTGGCATTTGCCCTCATGCCAACCGACTCTCCACGTATTGTCACCCCCTCGCCCGATACCGACAACATCGCTCTACACATGCACCCCTCCCCGCCAGTGCTCCGACGTCCCAGTGGTACTCCCACTCGTCATGAGCGGCGCCAGCCTTTGCTTTCGCCTCCTGGCGGGCGCTGTGGCGGGGGGTGGCGGCGACGCGAGACCGATCGACACAGCCGACCGACGACTGAACTTCTACGCAATTTCTACGCGTAGAAATTGCGTAGAGATCACGACGCACCATTCTGCAATGTCACGAAGTGTGCTATTCTGCTCCGCCCCCGAAAGCTCTGCACTATCGCGCGTCGCGACCCGTTGCCCCTGCGGCGCTGTCCTTGACCACCTCTGGGAAGTGGTCCGCCAGCCAGTCGTACGGCGCGCGGTCCCTGGGAACGGGGCGGTGGGGAGGGGCGCGCATCGTGCTATCGTTCATCCTGCTATCCCTCCTCACCCTGCTATCCCTCATCCTGACATGCCGCATCCTGCTGTCACCCATCCCTCCTCATCCTGATATCCCTCATTATCATGCGGGATCATCGTCATGACACCCCTCGTCCTGCTATCCCTCCTCGCCCGCACGGCAAAGCAAAACTGCGTCCTCGCTTTGATGGCAGCCTGGCTCACCACGCGCAGCATCGCCCTGATCCAACGCATCCTCACCATGGGGGGCCCGATGCAATGCCATCTTGCCCCCCTCTCTCGTTCTCTCTCACGCTTTGTTTTTTTTTTCTCTCTCTCTCTATATATAGGTGTATTTCTCGCTCTCTCTCTATCTCTCTCTCTCTCTCTCTCTCTCTCTCTCTCTCTCTCTCTCCTCTCCCTCTCCATCTCTCTCTGCCTATATACGCCCCCCTCGCCACTCCCCTATCACCGCCCCATCTTACCTGCCCCCCATCCCCCCGCCGTTCTATGTTATATGGGGTCGGGCGGTGGTGGCGACAGCCCCGCGGTATCTTCGTCGCCGTCTGCTCGGCCCAACTCTCGGCCGTGTCGTCCAGCTGCCGCGACGCCTCCTTCGTGGCCGCGTGGGCCTGAAGGCGCGCCCGCAACTGCCCCTGGTTGAGCGTGTCGCGCGGCGCGAGGATCTCCCTCAGGGCCTTCAGCAGGCCAACGTGCTCGACCACGTCATCACTGGTGCTGCCGTCCTGGCGGGCGCGTCGCCGAAGGTACAACTTCTACGCAATTTCTGCGCCATTTATGCGCGTAGAAATTGCGTAGAAATTGCGCATTCGGTCACGGTGGACCGAGGGCGCCCACCCAGCCACATCCTCCAACGCCTCCCTCGTTCTTCCGCACATCTTCCACCTGCAATCCACACTCCAATCGACCCCGATCCCATCCCCATCCCTTCCTCATCCCACCCCCACGATCGAATCGGTTCGCCCCCCCCCACGTGTCCGCGTCGGGGCGCGCGGTCTCGGAGCTCTTGATGTGTTTCTTGAAACACGCCGCGAACTGCGCATGTGACGCCTCCCCGAGCTCCACAGCTGGCCGACTCTGGCCACCGCGGACCATCGTTTTCGTCAGATGCCGCCTCGCATCCTCGGCCTCCTGGGCCTCTTGGGCTCCTCCTCGGCCTCCTGGGCCTCCTCCTCTCCTCCTCGTCCTGGCCTCCTCGGCCTCCTCAGCCTCCTCGAGGCCCGATGGCGCCCCCGCGCGGGGCGCGCGCGGCGCTCGGGCGGCGCTCGGCCGCCCTCGGCCAAACGGCGAGGGGGGCGGCGAGAGCGCGGCGACTCGGAGGGGGCAGGGGCGGTCGATGGGGCGGGGCGGCGACGCCACCTAGGGGCAGAAGGGCGATGATGGGGCAAGGCGGGGCGGAGTAAACAGGGACTGGAAAAAGTGCGAACGAGGATGAGACTGCGGAAGGCGACGACGGATACGGGGGGCGGTGAAGCGCTTGCAGGGGGCAGGATCAGGATGCAGAGATGGGGGTGCGAAAGAACGAATGGAGACAGGTAACAAAATAAAGATAGGGGGGCACGCACATATCAAGATGTATTCAGAGGAGGAGGCGAGCGAATGATAACGATGTATAAGGATGAAACCCGCTGGGCGACGGTAACTATCCCGATCAAACCTTAGAAAAATGAGATGGGTGTACTTTTCTGGATTTAACATAGCTTGTGGATCCACTTTGGGCTGGATCCACTTTTCTGGATCCAACATAGCTCTTGGATCCACTTTACATCCGGATCCAGAAAGTGGATCCTGAGGACCTCTGGGGCAGCCCCAGCCCATCCGGCGCCCGACCGGCCCTCCCTGCACCGTCGGAACGCCACGCCACACAGGGGCCCCCGATGGCCGCTCCCGAAAGCCAGCGACTTCCTGCGCGCGCGGCGGCCCCTCCCTGACGTCGTCTAGGGCCCGTCGGTTGCGGCCAACTCCGGCGCCCCGCCGTTGGCCCGGAGGGATGGGGTCGCGGCAGGGTGCAAGATGGCGCCGGCCCCTGGCCCAATTACCCCTCCCCACCACGCTCCCCAGAGCCGGTCCCGGGGGCCCCCGCCCCGGGGGAGGGGGCGGCGGGGGGAGGCGTAAAGCGCAGGAGATCACGGGCGGTTTTTTGCCGAGTTCCCAACAAGTCGGCAAAAAACCGCTCGGGACATCTGCGCGAAACTTGCCCCCGCCCCCCCCCCCGCGGCGGCGTCGGGGCCGCCCGGCGCCCGGGCGCTGGTGGCGAAGGGGGGGCGCGGGACGGCTCCCTGCCCCGCCCCGCCGTTCCTGCGCCCGCCCGCGCCCTCGCCGAACCGGCCCCCCTGCGCGCCTCGAGTTTCTTTTTCATTACTCGGTGCCGTCGGGCTTCGCTGTCTCGAGAACTATGTGCCACCGCGCGCGCAGGCCCACCTCCAGCGGCAGAGAGAGGAGGGGGGGCGGGCGAGGGGGCGGCGGGGGAGGCGAGCCGAAGGCCATGCATGACCACGCGCCTCCGGCGCGGCGCGGGGCAAGCGGCTGGCGGCGCACAAGTTGCCGCCCCTCCCGGGCGCCGCCGAGGGGGGGCGCGGAAAACGAAAGGAACTTACTTAGAATCGGAAATCTTCGCGGCCCGCTAGGATTGCCCCCCGCCCGCGGCGCGCCGAGGTCCTCCTCCGCGCCGAGGCCGGGCTCTACGACGGCGCAGCTCCGAGCCGAGGCCCCGCCGGCCCGCCGTGGGCCGTCGTCGGCGTCGCTGGCGCCGCCGCCGCGCCCCCGCGCCCATGCCGAGGGCCTCCGTGTTGGGCCGGGACGCCGCGGACGAGCCCGCCACTGGCCGCACGGTGGTCGCCGCCCCGAACGCCTGCACCCAGCACTCGGCGAACTCCGAGATGTTGGCCTTCACCCCCTTAGCCCCGGTGCCGAGGGCCAATTGTGCCGAGACGGCGCCGTTCTTGCGACGGTCCGCGGCGGGACAAACACCCCGAGCACGAAGAAGCGGCTGTCCCCTAGGACGTCGAGGGGGGCTTGCGCCACGGGCGCCCCGCCTTCGCTTCGAGGTACTGCACCGGAATGGGCGGGCCCCCGAACTGCTGCAGCAAGGCCCGGACCTTGTGGGCGAAGGAGTCCGGGTCGTGGACCGGCGCGCCAAACTCGACCTCAAAAACTAGGGACCCTCCCAGCATCATGGGCGCCGCGCCCTGCGCCGCCACGTGGAGCTTCTCCAGGAGGGCGCGCCCCTCGGCGGCGACGCCCGCGGGCGCCGGCGCCCGCGCCGGCCCCGCGCTGGCCGCGGCGGGCGGGTCCTGGGCGGTGGGCACGTGCGGCGCCCACGCGCGGATGGCGTCGTGGGCCGCCTGCTCGAGGGCGGGCTCCGCCGCGAACATGGACTCGATGTCGGCCTGCACGGCCGCGAGGAGCCCCGCCGCTGCGTCGTCTGCGGCGCCGGAGTCTGCGGGCGCCGACGCGTCCGCCGGCACTGCGGCCGGTTCGCGCGGACCGTCGGCCAACGCCCCCACTGGGACAGGCCGCGTGAGCTGCGTGATCTGGCGCGCGTAAGGCTCCATGGCCGCTGCCTTCGGGCCCGCCGCCGCCCCGTTGCCGCTCGGGCGCGGGGGGGCGCCCGCGGTGGGGGAGAGGCTGCTCACTCCCCCCGCCGCCGGCGCTCCGCGCGCGCCGGCACGGCTCGGCGTCGCTGGCGGGGCGGCCGCCACAACGGGCCCCGACCGCGGGAGGGCCGAGCCGGTGGGCGCGCCACCCTGCGGCTTCCCCACGCCCGCCGCGCGCGCCGCCGGGCGGCCGGGGGGCGGCTGCATGGCGGGGTGGCGCTGGTCCGGCGCGACCCGCCGGGCGTGGCCGGCGCCGGGGTCTGCGCCTGCTCCGAGCGCGGCGCCTCCGCCCAGCGCGCCGCGCCGCCCACGGGGGCCCCTGGCGGGCGCGCGCGCACGAGCCCGTCACCGCGCCTGGCGAAGTCGCGGCCGAGTCCTGCGCTCCGCCTGGCGGCGGCCCAGCGCGCCCCGGCGCGGCGGCCTGCGGCGGGGCGTCGGCGACATGCCCGGGGGGGGCGCGCCCCCCGCCGGAGGGGCCTGCGCCGGCGCGGGGGCGCGCGCGCCGCCCGCGGCGTCGGGGAACGCCATGTCCCGCGGCCCCCCGTCCGGCGGCGGCCCGGCCCCCGCGCGCCCAGCGGCGTGCCCAGCCGCCCGCGGCGGTGTCCCCGCCTGGGCCAGCTGCCCCGCGGCCAGCGCCAACGCCGTCGGGCTGAACGGCATCGACCACCCCGCCGCCGGCGGCGTCAGCCCCGCCGCCCAGGGCACGGCCGGTGGGAACGGCGCCGCCAGCGGGGTTTCTGCCTGCGGCGCGCCCCCGGGCGTCTTGGGCGTCGCCCCAAAGAACGCCTTGCCCCCGTGCGCCCGGTCGCCGCGGTCGGGTCGAACCTGCTGCTGGGGGCCAAGGTTGTCCGGGAACGTCGGCGCCCGCGAGGAAGTTTCGCGGCGGCGGCCCTCCGAGCGCGCGCGGCGCCGGTCGCGGCCGCCGCTGCTGCGGCGCTGGTCCCTGCGGCGGCGGACCCGGCTCTCACTGGACGCCCGCGGCGTGCGGGGGCGGGGCTGCGACCGGCGCGCCATGCGCCGCGCTGCGCTCGGTCGCAGGAGTAGGCGTGGCCCGGGTGTGGGGCCAGGGGGTGGCTTGAACCCAGTCATGTCGCCAGGAGGGAGGGATGGCCAGAAGGAGGAGGGGGGAGAAGGGGGGGCGAGAAGGCCGGGTCGGGCCAGGGCGGGCACAAGCGAGGCACGATGGAAAATCTTCCGCCAGTCCTTGGTGCCGGCCCGTGTTCTGGCGCTGGCGGTCGTTGGGGGCGACACTTACACACCCCGGCCAATTTCCCGGGGCCCTCCTGGGTCGGGACCGACCCCCAAGGGCGGGGGGGGCGACGCCGACCGAGGCGGCGCCCCCCCGGCGCCGGCGCCGGCGCCGGCGAGGGCGGCAACGACGAGGACGAGGACGAGGACGAGGACGAGGACGAGGACGAGGACGAGGACGAGGACGAGGACGAGGACGACGACGACGGCGGCGACGAAGGCGACGAAGGCGACGACGACGACGCCGACGCCGACGCCGACGCCGAAGCCGACGCCGACGGACGGCGGCGGCGGCCCGGGTGGCACCGCCGACGGCCTCCCTGGTCGGCGCGCTTCGGGCTCACGCCCTCGGGCCTTTTCAACGGCCTCCCAAGCACCCGGGGGGCGCCAAGCAAGGGAGGCGCACGGAGGCCTCCAGGCGGCACCCGGAGGCCTCGGGAGGGGGCAGACGACGACGACGACGACAACGACGACGACGACGATGACGACGACGACGACGACGACGACGACGACGGCGACGGCGACGGCGACGGCGACGGCGACGACGAACGACGACGACGACGACGACGGTGGCGACGACGACGACGCAGGAAGAAAAGAAAGACCGGTGCCCTGGGAGGGTGGGGGGCGGAGGAGCGGGATTGCGCTCGTCGGCCCGCGCCGCGGTCAGCCTCCTGGCAGGCGAGGGCGGCGGGGGGCGGCGAGGCGGGAGAGGGGGGGAGCGAGGCGGGGGAGGGGCGAGGGAAAAAGGAAGGGCGAGGGGGCAAGAGGGCAGGGAGGCAGGGAGAGCGCGTGGCGGGCCCCCGCTCAGCGCCGCCGGCCCCGGCAGCGCTCGGCAGGCCCCGTCTTGCGGCCCCGCTGGGCCCCGCTCCGCCGGCGCCGGCCGCGGCCCGGCGGGTCCTGCGTTGCTGCGCTGCCCATAGACGGGGCGGCGGGGCGGAGAGTCGCGATACGTTTTCGGTGGCGTAGTGTCATGCAGTTTGTTCTGCATGGCCAAGCGTTACCATGCATGCGTATGCTATACAGGAGGAGGAGGAGGGGGAGGAGGAGGAGGAGGAAGAGGAGGAGGAGGAGGAGGAGGAGGAGGAGGAGGAGGAGGAGGAGGAGGAGAGGAGGGAGAGAGGAGGGAGGAGGAGAGGGAGGAGGGAGGGAGGAGGGAGGGAGGAGGAGGGAGGAGGGAGGAGGGAGGAGGGAGGGAGGAGGGAGGAGGGAGGAGGGAGGAGGGAGGAGGAGGAGGAGGAGGAGGAGGAGGAGGAGGAGGAAGGAGGAAGGAGGATGAGGAGGAGGAGCAGGAGGACCAACATCTGATCCATGGGCCCCTGCTCACGCCCCGACCCCGCGAGAGGATCAGAGCGGCGGCAGGACAAACACTCAGGCCTCCGGAGCCACGCTGTCTCCTCCGCGCACCGCTCCCCCTTGTGCCCGGAGTGGAGAGCAGCAGCCCGGGGTATTGAAGGGGCCCTGGGACACACAAAAAAATAGACACAGATAACAGAATTCCATTTTCTTTTCCCAGATGTGCTTGGTCTGTCCTCCCCCCCACTTCCCATATTCTCCCACATTTTCTGGGGAATCGACGATTCACTGTGTCCGTGTGTGTTTTTTCCCTCCTGAGGTATGCATCGAGCGTCGATCGTCGATCTTGCGCGCGAGGACACGGCGACCTTACGTGGTAGTCTGTGCAGTCCTGGCACTTTGGACGCCCGAAATGGGTACGGAAAAAATGGGTACAATGCCCAACAACAAATGTTGTCCCAAAGCAACAGCGGCCGCTGTTGGGCAGGCGGCCTTCTGTCTCGAATGGACACAGGCCGCGGCGGCGTGGACAGCGAATCCTGTTCAAAATGAACAGGAACTGCTGTTGGGCATTGTACCCACTCTTTCCGTGCCCATTTCGTTCGTGCAGAGGCACGCGGCAAGCCGCGCGGAGAGGCCGGCGCTCACGCCCGGCCCTGCGCGGGCAGCTCGCGCGCGAGTGCCCGTGCGGCCGGACGGGTGCGTCCACGTCGCCCGAGTCCGGCTACACGCAAGGAGTGGCCCTGGGCAAGAGTGGCCTTTGGTGCGCGGCGTTTTTTGGTGGCCGCGGGGGGACTTACAATTGAGGAGCACGGAGCCCCTCCCCAACGAAAAGGGTTCCTTCTTCAGCGACCCGGCTGTACACACGAGCGCGCAAGACGCTACTACCGCATCGCGTTCGGCGATCGGGGACCCCGCTGGGCCCGCACTTGAGGTCACCCGGGCGGAAGGTCACTCTTACGTGCAGCCGACAAGTTGCAGGCAGCGGCGGGCTCCCGGTCACACGAGTCGAGTCCGCCCAGCTTTCAGGCAGTGATGACGATGGGCCAGGGAGGGATAACTTCAGGCAGGAGCAGAAGCTTTTTTTCGATCTGCGGGGCGAGAGCGAACCTCTTCCGCTGAAAGCTAAGCCGGACGCGCACAGCTTTGATTAGCAGAGAAAGGCAGGAGCAGAAACAGGAGCTGGCCATCGCTCGGACGTCCATTCCCTGTGCTTTCTTCGGTTTCGTGCGTGGTTTTCTCCCCAAATGGCTCGATGGTCCTCGCCGAGGAAAAAACGCACACGTCCGAGCGATGCCAAGGGAGGGAGGGGAGAAAGGGAGAGGGCAAGCTGGGTGCCCTCGCGCCACGCCTGACATCCGGTCCCTCCCTCCCCACTCCGCTTCCCTTTGCGCTCATGTGTTCGGTATCCGTGGATGCGTGCCGTGACCGACCTCGGACCTCCTGATTGTGATTCCCGACCCTCGTCTCACTCTCATCCACCTCTGCGCTGCATCATCCGTATCATGGCATGTAACGCCAGAGCATCCCCCCGCAATAGCCGTCACGTCCGTTGCACGGCGTCACGTCTCATTGCTCGTACCTTCTCGCCGTCCTGATGCGAAATGGCTCCTGACTGTGATTTTCCCAACCATCATTTCACTCTCATCCACCTCTGCGTTGCGTCATCATGGCATGTAGCGCCGGAACATCCCCCCGCAATCGCCGTCACATCTGTGGCACCCGCCGAAAGCTTGCTCGATGTCTGCGTGGCAACAGCCGTGCTCTTCCATTATCACACGAATGTTTAGATGGGGTCGGAGTCGGAGGATCGCGCCGCATCGCCGATACATCGGCGATGCATCGGCGACATCGGCGATGCATCGGCGACGCCAGCGTGGAGAAAATCGGGCTCTACATCGAGCCGCATCGCCGATGCATCGCCGATGCGGCGCGATCCTCCGACCCCGTCCACTCGGACCCCATCCAGGAGGCCTGGAGACAACCGTCCTCTTCCACTTTCGCACAAACCTCACACGAAACGGCAAGATGCACTGCAACACGGTTGAGGGAAACAATTAAGCAACACTCCCCTCCTCCCCCGCAATTCAAAGTTGACAGACTTTCGCAAGACCGCTCGGAGGCCGAAAATCGGAAGATCCGAAACCAACATTGCATTTGGGGGGAGGGGGGGGAGGTTCAAACCATATGTTCTGCATGAGTGTTGCTGAATTGTTTCCGACACCTGCAGCCCGCACTCGAGTCAGACAGAACTTTGGAGTCCCGAAACGGTGCGGTGACAGACCGTGCGGTGACCTCGAAATCCCCCAAGACCTCACCGCACGGTCCGTCACCGCACGGTGTTGGGACCCCCTAGGCCCCAGTCGCCCGGGACGTCCTCGGAGAACGACCCGAGTCCCAAAACCGTGTGGTGACCCCGAAGCCCCACCGACTCACCGCACGGTGTGGTCACCACCCCGTTTGGCCGTTTGGGGGCCCCCGAAGAACGGCACACCCACACACACACACAGAACCTGCGGAGGCCCGCACGGCCTTCCTGGGTCGGCGCTGGCCTCCCCTCTGGCCCCCCTCCCTGGCGCGCGCCGGGGAGGGGGGCCCAGCGCCGATCCGAAACGCCCGCGCGGACCTCCGCACGTTTATGAAGTTGCTTCTTCTTCTTCTTCTTCTAACAGGGGATATGTCGACCCCCATCCCAGGCCTCGTGGGGTTTCCGGATGGACCTGAGATTTGGGGCCCAACCCTGGGATATGCGATGGGGGGGTGTCCATCCTCGATGGGCGTGCGTCCGATGAGCCCCCTGGGGGTGTATCCCGAGGCTTTCCCATGTTTCTGAGCGGCCAAACGTTTCGGGCGAAACTCGGGGATTGGGGCAGAAACCTCGCCCGCGATCTTCGGCCCCTGCTCGACGAGCCACGCCTCGCACGAAACTGGCAGCCGAGCAAACCGGAGCAGCCTTCTCCACCGCGACGCCGCCGACGGAGGGCACGAGGCGCGCCCGGTCCTGTGGCTCTCCGCGCGCTCGCGGGCAGCACCGCGGCCACAGATGGACTGGCAGCCAACGCGCACACCGTGCCGTCGCTCGGACGTCCACTTCCCGTGCACGTTGCGGTTCCGCGCGTGTTTTTGTTGCTCCGTGGCCCAGGGTGGTCCGAGCGATGGCTCTCGCCGAGAAAGAATGCACACGTCCGAGCGATGGCTGTCCCTGCTCGAGGAGTCACGCATCACACGAAACTAGCAGCCGAGCAACCCGGAGCGGCCTTCTCCACCGCGGCGCCGCCGCCAGCAGGCACGAGGCGCGCCCGGCCCTGTGGCTCCCCGCGCGCTCGCGGGCGTCGACGACACGCAAGAGTGACCATGGGCAAGAGTGACCTGGAGGAGGAGGAGGAGGAGGAGGAGGAGGAGGAGGAGGAGGAGGAGGAGGAGGGCAAGAGTGACCTTTGGTGCGCGGCTTTCTGGGGGGCCGCGAGGGGACCGAACGCGAGCGCGCAAGGCACTACTGCCGCATCGCGCTCGGCGATCGGGGGACCCCGTTTCGGCCCGCACCAGAGGTCACTCCGGCGAAGGGTCACTCTTTACGTGTCGTCGAGGGCAGCACCGCGGCCACCGATGGACCGGCAGCCAACGCGCACACCTCTTGGCGTCGCGGCCACGCCGCGCCGCTCAGCGCGGCGGAGGCAGGCCACCGGCCGAAGGGGGCAGAGCGCGAGGGGGCCCAACTCAGAAGCAGCAGAGCGCAGCCTGCCCACCTATAGGGAACCGCGCAAGCACACACACACATACACACAAACCAACTTGTGTAAATGTATGTGTGTATATTATTATTATTCTTACTACTATTAGTATTGTTGATGTTATTATTTATGATATTATTGTTATTATTACTAGTATTATCAGCATCATTATTATTATTACTACTACTATTATATTATTGCCATTCGTATTATTATTATTAGTATTATTTTTTCAGTTATTATTATTATTATTATTCGTATTAGTATTATGGTTATTATTAATAGTATCATTATTATTATTATTACTACTACTATTATTATTCCTACTACTATTACTATATGTATATATACACATATATCTACATATATATATATATAGATGTATCGTTCACTGAGCAACGGCGACCATGATGAGACAGCGCAGCCCGCACGGGCCTGAAGCAATCCGCCACCGTGCCGCGGGGCACCCGGTGGAGTACCGCTGCATGCAACGAGGTAGGCGTCGGGGTGGCCTTCCCCCTGATCGTCGAAAAAGGAACTGGACTGAAAGAGCACCAGGTGGAGTGTCCTCG
This sequence comes from Prorocentrum cordatum, assembly GCA_963575745.1. Lineage (NCBI taxonomy): Eukaryota > Dinophyceae > Prorocentrales > Prorocentraceae > Prorocentrum > Prorocentrum cordatum. The sequence goes on along the minus strand of CAUYUJ010020922.1, from coordinate 136,852 downwards.
AGTCCATTCGAGGTCTCCATGTTGAGTAGTGTCAATGTGTTTTGCGAGCCCCAGGACACATATTGCCAAGCTTTTTTGTTTTCTTTTTCCCTAGGCCAAGCAATCCAACGATTAAAAGAGGAGCTTCATCCGCACCAATCGTGCGCGACGCTCGTGCAACACCAGTCGATGCCGCTCGACCTCGGGCACTCTCGCTTGTGCCGCGGTCAAGGCTGCGAATTCATGTACAATCGTATTTCCGAGAAACCATGCGGAAGGCAAGGGTGAAGAGTCTTCGCGCGTGAGACAACCATGCGGGTTGGCAGTCTACCAGTGGCCCTCCACCCAGTTCTTCAGACACTGACCCACAGCAACATGTAACTGTGCAATGTGGTAATCTGAGAGCGGTGCCCAAGGTAAATCCTTGATGAAATGATCCTTATCTTCTGTTTTCTCGTAATCCTCAACGTTCACGCTGTTATCGTTGAAAAGATCGATCAATGGGATGTCGTACACGTTGAAACTGCCCAACTTGTTCATGCTGGCCACGTCATCGTTGATGCGCCAGTGCACCTGACTTTGCAAATCTTTGAATGTCGAGATGTGGTGCACGCAATGCCTTCGGGCCGAAAACAAAGTGTTGGCCATCGCTGCGCCGTGGTAGCCGATGATCTCCGCGGCCCGGGTGAACATTCTCACGGTATCTGCGACGCTTTCGTTTCCGTAGTACACTGTCAGCGGCAGATCTACCTTGCCCAACTTCGTACCACTCTTCGAGTCCTTCAACTTCGCCAAATCGGCGTCGTGAAACATACGCGTGTTCGGTGGACCTCCGGGAACTTGCATGCGGTGGATTATGACGAACTGCGGCGAAAAATCACCGTCCTTTCCAACAAATGCGGAGAAATCGCGCTGCATCCAGTTCAAGTTATTGTCGAAGTTGATGGAATAGGAGCGGACCATGTTCTGGTCCAGTCCGAACTGATCCAAATAAGACTGCTGCGCGCCCATGCTGCGAGTCCGGTAGCCTGCGTGGTACCGCAGCCCACTCGCACAGCTGTCCTTCTCGTCGACGAGGGAGTGCCACTTGATGCCGACCACGTCCCCCAAGAAACTGCGCAAGTCCATGCCGTCCGGCTGCGTCCACGTTAGCGCGCAGATCTGGGCGTCGGGCCGACTGCTCGCGGCCATGTGGGCCAGCTGGATCATACCGTACATGGTCAGCAGGCAATGTGTGATGCGGTGGCACGCCGCGTGGCGACCCAGCCGGAGGCCCTCGCACCGCAGGTTGACCGTGAAGTCGCAGCCGGAGCACTCGTCGCGGCCCGCGGAGACGGCCCACGGATCCGTGGCGTCGTCGACGGTGGCGAGCTGCACCCCGTTGCCTGGGACGGGCTCAGGGTTCCAGGCCTGGGCGCCGTGCGCAATCCGGTCACCAGACCGCACGCCCCATGCGGCCCGCAGCAAGTCATTCAGCTCCGACTTCCACCACAGCTCGGAAGGGGCCGTGGATAGCACAAGAGCGGCTGCGTGCGGCACGCCAAGGATCACGACGAGGGGGCCCACGAAGACGCCAAAGGACGCCTTCGTGAAAGCCATGGGAGAAATCATAGTAGATATTCAGTACTCGTAAATTGGAGGGCTTCTGGAAAGCCTTCAAGCCAAGCCGCTTGAACCAAAATGGCTTGAGCCAAAATGGCTACGGACAGATTGCCAAGCTTCTTGGGCGCTCTCTGGCGCTGCCGCGGCTGCTCGCATGTCTTCTCCAGAGGCCCACAGCTCTAAGATGGCCCAGGGGGCCGCCCTGGGACTCTCCTTGAAGCCCCTCGGGCCGTCTTGGGAGATCTGGCGGCCGGCGCAAGAAACAACAATCCTTGAGCAACGCTTTGCTTTTGCATGACTTCCGCAACACCGCGTTCTGTCCTTGATCGGCTGCACGTAAGAGCGACCCTGGGCAAGAGTGACCTTTGGTGCGCGGCTTTTTGAGGGGCGCGAGGGGGCCAACACACAAGCGCGCAAGACGCTACTATCGCAACGAACGCGGCGATCGGGGGACCCCAGTGAGCGCGCACCAAAGGCCACTCCGGCGAAGGGTCACATTTACGTGTAGTCGACAGCCTATGTGGCGCGCAAGACAGCCTATGCAGTCGAAGCAGCCAAGACAGCCTATGTGGCGCGCAAGACCCTCCGAAGAGGGTTCCATGGGCCTGCAGGGAGGCCCACGAAGCGCCCAAGTGGCGAGCCAGAGGGGCCCAGGGACACAGAAGTGTTAGGTCGGGCATGTCCCCCCACAGGCGGATTTTTGGGGCGAAACATTTTTCAAAAGTCAAAACACATCTTCAAACAATATGCCAAAATACTTAAACAGTCGTCCCCTGACTATTTTCTTGCTATTTTTGACTATTCCCGGGGCAAGCCCGGCTTATAACCGAAGTGCCACATGGAGCCCTCCACCACAAAATAGATGGCCTCCAGGCGCCCCCCGCCAGGCCCCCGTAAGAGGCCCGCAGGAAGGGGGGCCCCAAGATGCCCCAGGAGTCCTCCTGCTGCTCCTCCGCCTCCTGTTCCTCCTCCTGTTCCTCCTCCTGTTCCTCCTCCTGTTCCTCCTCCTGTTCCTCCTCCTCCTCCTCCTCCTCCCCCTCGTCCTCCTCCTCCTCCTCCTCCTCCCCTCCTCCTCCTCCTCCTCCTCCTCCTCCTCCTCCTCCTCCTTTTCCTCCTCCTCCTACTCCTCCGCCTCCTCCTCCTCCTCCTCCTCCTCCGCCTCCTCCCCCTCCTCCTTCGAGGAGGAGGAGGAGGAGGAGGAGGAGGAGGAGGAGGAGGAAGAGGTCGCCACCTGCGGGAACTCACCACCCCGCGCTCGGCGGGGGGGACCCGGCCCCCTGCGGGCAGCGACCAGCGCGGCCCCGTAAACCCTTTCGCGGACGGGAGGAGGAGGACGAGGAGGAGGAGGAGGAGGAGGAGGACGAGGAGGAGGAGATCCGTAGCCATTTTGGCTCAAGGCTAAACGTTGTGAAGGGCTATAAACGCCTGAGAATCAGCGATTAGCTTTCGGCCCTGTCCGTGGCCGTCTCTCGAGCTTGCTGGCCTGCAGGTGGCCGATTTTGCTTCTTCGACTCTCGGCACATGGCTCCAAGTGGGCCGCGCAGCAATGGCAAGCCCTCCTCGTACTGGGGTGGCCAAGTCTGGACATGTGCTGTCAAGAAGTGCAAGTTCACGAACAATTTTGGATGGAGGCGTACGTGCTTCTGTTGTGGCGCCCAGAAGCCTGGAGCCGAGAGCTCTTCCAAGGCGGGTGCAGGTGACAAAGGCACGGCCAAAGACGACAGGCTGGAGGACTGCCAGGTGGAGGCTCTTCTCGCTCTCGATGATGCTCAATTCTGTGCTCTTGTGGCTCTTCTGCCCAACCAGCAGCGGGCACGTATCGTCGCGCAGAGGGCGGTCAAGTCTGGCGACCCCGCAGCTGTCTCGAAGGAGGCCAAAGTGGAGCACGACGCACTCAAGGCCAAGGTGTCCAAGGCCGCCGCAGCACTCGACCGAGCCACGGCCCAGTTGGCTTCGCAGGTGCTGCGCGTCGCGTCCTTGCAAGTCGAGCACGATGAGCTGCTGGCCAAGGAGAAGGTGGCGGCCAAGCGTGCTGCCGATGCCTACGGCCAGTTGTCGGGAGGTGTGGCGGCTCCCGCTGTGGATGGTCTTCAGATGCCACATGATCCTGCTGTCGGCCTGCGCACGCAGCTGGTCGCCCTGGGCTGCGAGGCCGCCGTGCTCGGCGACTTCGACAGACTCATCGCGGCCCGTGACGCTGCTGAGGCCGAGCGGCAGAGGAAGGCCCAGGCGGACGCTGCCCAGGCCGTGGCGGCTGGCGGTGCGGCTCCTGGCGCTGGTGGGGCTGCAGCTGACGTGCCCGTCCCTGGCGCGAGCTCAGGCCCAGGCAGCGACGTCAGCATGTCAATCTCGTTCAGCGACCTCGACGGCGATTGGATCGACGATCTCATCAAGAACGCCAACGACGCTGAAACTGATGGAGAATCTGAGGCCAAGAGCGGTATCACCCGCTCTGCTTTGCAGGCAGCGCTCGAGGAGGCACTTGAGCGTGCCAATTTGGCCAAGCATGACAAAGCGGAGGGGTAGCCCGCACTCTCATGCGCGGGCTCGAGCCCCTCGTGTCTGGACATTTATAACCTGCAATGTTACAGAGCGAGCTGGGCTTGACATTTTCCTCTCCTCCCCTCACTCCCTGAGCGCTGATGTGCTCGCAGCTCAGGAAACGCACATTGTGGACACAGAGGCGCAGGAAGCTGCGTTGCGTGCCCAAGGACGTCGAGCACATTTCTATCCAGCTGTTCCCACGGGCCGTGGGGGTACCTCTGGAAGCCTCATGATCGCCACCCCGAAGCACCTTGGGTTATCTAGAGTGGAGGGCTACTCTGATAATTGTGTACCGGGTCGCGTCGGAATGTTGCATCTTGGAGGCGTAATACCTGGGGGAGTTTTGGTTGCCAGCATCTATCTTCATCATAGTGTTGGCCTTTCCCCTCAAAACTGGACTATTCTGTGTGACCTTGGGGCCCAGCTAAAAGCCATTGGAATGCCGTTTATTCTGATGGGTGATCTCAATCTGGAGCCTGAGGTTTTGGACTACAGCGGATGGGTATCAGCCCTCGACGCTGTCATCATCGCATCGGAAGGTGGAACGTGCCGCCCCGCTGATCGCGTGATCGATTTTTTCGCCGTCAGTCGCGAGCTCGCCGCTGGAGCTCAGGCGACTGTACTTTACGACGTGGCCACGGCGCCGCACTACCCTGTTCAGCTTAGGCTTGCGTGCACGAAGGACTCCTATCGTGTCAGGGTGGCGAAGGTGCCGAGGCGTTTCCCTACCGTGGTCCCTGCTGGGCCCAGGAATCGGCCTCCTGAGGGCCGCTGGGAGCATGTGAGTACCAGTGTGCAGTCTGGGGATATCTCGAAGTCTTGGGGGTCCTTTGTTCAGGTCGCGGAGCTCGAGCTTCTCGACGTGTACCAGATTGGTGATGATGCAGCCCTGAGTTATTTGGGACGAGGGGGGCATATCGAGTTTTCCTGGAGCACTCCTGGACGACCTGGGCCGCCCGCATTCCCAGGGGTCTCCCCAGTGGCCACATGGTGGCGCAGTGTTGGGGTTGTGTTTTCAGAGTTCGCCAAGCCGTGCAGTGCATTCAGGACTCGTGAACTGTGTCGGGCTGCGCGTCGTCATCAGGGGTCAAGGCACGTCGTCAGCATGTACGCCATCTGCTTCTGCCGCATGCTCGACTCGCTCACGCACCCCGACATGCTCTACTCACTCGCTGCTTTCCTTTCTCAGCTTGCCTGTCAGCATGCTGCCCAGTTGTGTCGTCAGAGCACCGCTCAGAAGACGGCAGGGTGGGAGCAGTGGGTCAAGAAGCATTCAGTCAATGGCGCTGCCGCGCTTTTTCGCTACGTTCGTCTGCCAGACCCTTGGCAGTCTTCCTCGATTGTGCAGTTCGCGCCCGCCAGCAGCACGCAGGAGATTTATGTTCTGGAGGCCGAGTGGAAGAAGTGGTGGAGGGTTGGAGCTAATGACCCACCCCTTCAATGGCCCGCGGACCTGGGAGAAAGACCCCCCCACTCTGGAGCACCTCAAAAGGGTCCTGAGAACGTTCCCTGTGGGGACGGGCTGTGGGTTCGACCAGCTGCCGCCGCTGCAGTTATTGTGCCTCCCCGATGAAGCGCTCGGGATCTTTTGCCAGTTGATCTCCTGCATAGAGCACAAGGTCGAATGGCCGCCGATGACGATCATAATGATTTTTAGTTTGAAGCGGCTTGGTGGAGTGCGACCACTCGCTCTGCTTCACTGTCTATGTCGTGTTCAGGCGCGACTCAGAAGAGATGTACTACAGAAATGGCCATACAACTATAGATACTTCTGGCGGGCCATTCGTGGAAAATCCTCGGAGCTTTCGGTTTGTCTTCAAGCGGGCTGGGCTGAGTTTCATTCGGACTCGGGCAGTGACTCGGCTACCCTCCTCATTGATTTCAAGAAAGCTTTCGAACGCGTTCGGCACGTGCATCTGATATCTGCAGCTGTCCGAACGTCATTTCCATCCTGGCAGCTTAAGCTTGTGCAAGCGTATCGTGCACCCAGAGTGATAGAGCTGCAGGGCCTCTGCGGCGAGCCCATCCAGGTCGACCAGACCATTGCTCCAGGCTGTTTGTTCGCCACTTGCCCCCTTCAGCTCATGTTGCTCGGGCCGTTAGACGAGGTCAGGAAGGAGTATCCTACGGTACCCATTGCTATTTGGGTCGGCGACATTGGGTTGCAGAGATGTGGTACCGCCAGCAGGGTTATAAACGAGATTTCGGGGGCTGGGGCTACGCTTAAACACGAGCTGAAGAAGGTAGACCTTGTGGTAGCCCTCGACAACTCTAGGGTGCTCGCCAGCACCCCAGATATTCAGCAGAGCTTGCAGCGCAAGCTCATTTCCGTCAAGGCGCTAGGTGTGCACTCTGAGCGCAACCTCGGCGTCGACTATTCTGCTGGGGTGGCTACTACGAGACGGACGCGTGCTGTCCGCATACCTGTGGCGAAAGCCAAGCTCAAGCGTATGATGCACCTGCAAGGCGCGCATGCGCGCAAGAAAACACTGCAGCACATGGCGCGCGCGTCCATCGAGACCACTGCCACGTTCGGCACGGCCGTCCAGGGCGCGAGCATGAGCGAGCTGGAGACACTACGTACTATGGCTGCAGCGTCGCTTGGGGCAAAAGCTGATGGGAGGTCGCGCGCGCTTGCGTTGTTGATGACCCCCAGCCCGAGGTTCGACCCCATCTACCGCGCCGCGCTGGAGCCCGTCAAGGCCTTCGTGCATGTCCTCTGGAGGGCCCTGATGCCGATCAACACGCTCCAAAAGGGGCTTGCTGCTGCTGCTGCTGCTGCCAGGTTGGGCCCGCGCAGCTCCCCGTGGCAGGTTATTAAGGGGCCTTTCTCGGCGCTTTGGGCCTCTTTGAAACGCGTTGGAGCTGATGCCAGTGATCTGCGGGCTTGGGTCTTCCCGAATGGCCAGGTCGTCGATCCCACCCAGCTCTGCCCCAGGTCTGTTCAGGCTCTCATTGAGCGGGCCATCGTCTCCTGGCAGATGCAGAAGGTCTCAGAGCACTTCGAGGTTCCTGAGTTTCTTGGGGGGGGGGTCTGGATCGAGCCGCTCAGGGCGCTCTACACTTCCAGGATCCTCTCGGCCCAAGATGCGGCCTACTTGCGCTCGGTCGTCATTGGGGCCCAGTGGGCGCAGGCCAGGCAGTACGAGCAAGGCTGGGTCCAGGACCCCCATTGCAGGCTCTGTAAGTCTTTTTCCAAGTACGTTCCTACATAGGCACGCCAGCTGCGAGCACATCACAGAGCTCGTTGGCCCCGTGCCGACGCTGGTCAACGTATTTGCAGAGCGCGCCAGCATCAACAAGCTGTTTCAAGTGTTACTCGAGCGGCTCGTGCTTGCCAAGCCGCCCGTGCCGGCAGATTTGCTCCAGTATCCGTTGCAGCCCTACCTCAGATGGAAAGGTGATGCATCCAGGTTCACGGGAGATATCTACCTGGACGGCTCGTGGTTTGAGGAGCTCCCCCTCTACCCAGGTGGCTGGTTTCTCTGCGGTTGCATCGCGCCCTAAGGCGGAAGTTGCGATGTGTACCGTTACGGGTTTTCTCCCTGGGCCGCATCAGAGCATCGATGGATCTGAGCTGTTTGCGTTGTACATTGCTCTGCAGCATGCTATTCGTCCTGTGGCTATATACTCTGATTCGGGTTTTGTTGTTAGTGGAGTCAATCAGCTTGGAGAGGAGCGCACCACCTGCGCCAACTTTGCACAGGCGCACCTGTGGACGCTCGCCTGGCAGAAGGTCCACGATTGGGGAGACGGTTTCACCATTGACAAGGTTAAAAGCCATGTTTCGCGCAAGCAGGTTCGTGACGGACTCCAGTCGGCTCGGCGCACTGAGGGCAACCAGCTTGCAGATCAGGAGGCCAGCTGCAGGACGCATATGCGCAGGCCTGCTGTAGCCTACAGAGAGCTCCTACTCCAGCACCAGAAGTTCGTCAAAGGATTGGGTGTCTGGGTTGCTAGTGTTGGGGCTGTCTTATCAAAGAAAGATTGTTTGCACCGTGAGCGGCGTCCACGAGACCCTGAGCCCCCCCCCCCCCCCCGCTTTTTTGCTCGTCAAAGCCCAGCCGCCCACATTGCAGGGGCGCGCCAAAGCCACTAACCAGCTTTATGAAGTTAGGGGGTTGAAGCCGCATAAGCTGTACACGGTCATAGCCCCGACGGGCCCTGTCCCCACCAAGTTTGTCTGCTGTAGCGTGTGTGGTTGCCAGAGCTCCCACAGGCTCTCTAAGGGGCTCACTTCTCCGTGTCCTCAGCAGGCTCCCAAGTGGGGAAAGACTGTGGGGTCCAGCCTCTTGACGCAGGAGAAGTTTAAGGTTGCCAATGTCATGCTCAACATATCTGAGTTTCAAGCTCTTTGAGAGGAGATGATGACAAGCTCGCCAATCCCTCGTTGAGGTGGTGTCAGTACGCTGGCACGCGGCGTGCATTTTCTGTCTGGTTCCTCAGTGCAGTCGCAGGCGCCATGCACACTTCTGATTGTATCTAGCTGTGCGTGCCGCGTGCTGCCTGGCCTCTCATTTGTTGTTGCACGGGCGCGCGCTCTCCGCATCGTCCCGCGCGCCCTTCTTGCGCGCCCCTCCGCAGGCCCCGACGTCGGAGGCTACGAGGAGGCTGCTGCTGTCCCGCGTGGTGCCAGGTAAGTCACCGCGCGAGGCAGCGGCCCCCGCGTCGAGGTGGAGACGTCGCGTCCGCCTCCAGTGCTCTGCCGAGGAGGAGGAGGAGGAAGAAGATGAGGAGCAGCAGGAGGAGGAGGAGGAGAGGAGGAGGAGGAGGAGGAGGAGGAGGAGGGGCAGGAGGAGGAGGAGGAGGAGGAGGAAGAGGAGGCGCGCACCACCTGGCGCGACGGGAGATCCGAGGCGCGGGCAGCTACTATTTGGAGTACCCTCCAGGGGGAGGGACTTACCAGGGCCTGGGATGAAACGCACGGCCCTGGTCAGAACGGGGGGGGGGGGGGGCATCATACTTTTTGAAGCACCAACCCCGACCAGGCGGCCGCGGCGGCACCCGACAGCCCCCCCCCCCACACCACATTAAATCGGATCGAGTGGCTTCCCCGTGCGCGGGTGGAGGCCACGAGACGCATACTTAATCTTGGTCGCCTGGGAACTCCGAGTCGACGGTTGCAGGGGCCGACCAAGACAGCGCTTCTCAAGCCCACGAAGCAGACCTCCTGGGAGGATGACGTGGGCTGAGCACAACGAACAAAAAGCCACTCGGCCTGCCTGCTCCATCTGGTGGCCCATGGACACAAACCGAGCGGTGAGAGCTTCAGTCGGCGGCACCTGGGCCAGGTCAGGAACGGGCCCCAGGGACCGCGCAGCAGCCTCTAGCGCCACAGGCGCCGAAGAAAAAAAACACCCTCTCCTCACCTCGCGTCGCGAACACCGCCTGCGCCTGCCACGCCTGGAACACACTAGGCCCACAGTGGCGGCGGCTGCCAGAACGGAGCTGGGCGAGGGAGGAGGGGGTCTTGGCATGCAGGTTGCATCTCTTGCACCGCCGATCCCCTAAGGACGGGAAGTGGTACAGATCGTGCTCGAGCAGCGCCAGCCCGCTTTCTCCTTCACGCTCTCGCGCACGCCGCAGAACGGGAGTCGGGCCGAGAGCTCCTGGGCACACGCGCCAATACTCTGAGCAAATCTGGGCAGAAAATCGAAAGTCTGCCGTGTCTGTGCGATCAAGGCACTCTGGACCTTTTCAAGCGCCATAGCAACAGCGTGGGGGTCCGCTCCGATACGCGCAAAAAAAATCGGCCCAAGTGTTCCCTAAAAAGTTTTGCACCTCGACTTCGGATCCCGACGCGACCACAGCATCCCAATCACGGTGAGCGGGGGTCCATTCGAACGACGGCCTGGGACCAGGGCGATCATACAACTGAAAAATCTGCCCCCAGACAGCCCCGCGACGCCCTCCGCTGGCAGCCAGGCCAAGGTCCCACGACTGCCCCTCCAGGACCGCGCTCAAATAATCTGACACCACATGCACAATTAGGGGGCCGGCTCGAAGCGCTTGGAGAACCGCAAACCTCTCAGCCCTAGGCACCGTCTGGGCGCCGCCAAGCAACTCCCCGAAGCGGGCCCGAATCGGGGGCCCACGCGGGCCCAGCTCGACCACCGCCCATCCACGCCGCCTAAGTTCGGGGCTGCTGCTGCACAGCCCCGAACCGTCGGTGTAGACACGCCGCCCCCATGGCGCTTCGGTCTCACCCCACGTGCACACAGGGGGCTTGTCAGGGGTGGGGTCAAGAGCGACGGGGTCGGGCGGGGGGCCATGCAAGGCCTCGAGAGAATCCCAGACCTGCACTCCCGCCTCGAACCGACCCGTGTCCCTGAGCTCAGACCTGCGCAAAAGAATATCATCGGGGAGACAGTTGCCCTGGGACGCTGGATGATTCAACACAGCGTCACAGTCGTATATCTGGTGACCGAGAGAGCCTACAACATTCCTGCCACACAACTTACACATGCTGCTGTCGCTCAGGCCAGCCTCATACTTTCTCTCTTGCGACCACACGGCGTTGCCGATCAAGCAGCGGAGAGCTGCGCGACGGGCATTGTCACGAATCTTGAGGACAGCTATTCGCACCCCACGGAGCCACAGGCGCTCGGACCCAGCCTGAGGGAGGTGGGGCAAAATCTTCCTAGCTTGCCACCTCTGGACCCCCGACCGCAGCTGCGACTTCACATCGAGCGGCGCGGTTCGCAACAAATCAATCGGACAACCTTGGTCGTCCACCAGCACATGCGCAGCAGACATCGACCAGCCGACGCGGTGTGGCTGAGAAGCACTGCGCTAATTGGGCCGCGACATGACTTCCACGTCGGCCGCTCGAGGATCCGAGCCTCGACGGCCATCCACGCTTTTTGGAGCCGGCCTAGCGAGAACCCCGAGTCCCAAATTACAGCTGCATGGCGTTGGACCAGCGGCACCGTCGCGTCGAATATGGGGTCGTAAAAGGGGTCAGGCTGAGTCGCAAGCCAGGCCGTCAAGGACCCAGACCGCTTCGCGCCCACTAAGGTTCTCGCCATGGTTCGGAGGGTCCCGAGGGTCGGATCCGTGAGCCCAGAGACCCCAGCCCCGTGCGACCCAGCAGGCATGAGCCCAGTGCGCCACAGACTCACTTTGCTGGACGCAGCTCGACGGAGGGAAGCCAACTTGTCCCGACTCCGCAGCAACTTCTTGAGACGGAGCTGTTCTTGGGCCCTCACAGGCCTTCCAGGGGGGGAAGAAAAACATGGCCAAGGCTTCGCATATGGGCGTGACTGCGGAGCTTCACCAGACGAGCAGACGACGACAAGTTCGACGACACTCTCACCGCCGTAGCCACATGCCCACTCTTGGCCGCTTGGAGGATTAAACCTAGCTTGAGGACCTGGTTGCAATACCATCTAACCGCGGCAAGTAAAATGTCACTAAGCTTAAACAGCTTACCAACCCACTGAAAACTGGAATCGTCCATGAGGACCCTGGGCCAGACAGCAGGGTATAGGGTCCCCATCTTAACGATCACACGGTGGAGGAGCACATGCATCATAGTGTTGGCGTGGCTACATCCAGCAAGGATGCCTTGATTGGTCACGACCTGCCGCGACACCGAACCGAACGCCTGAATCACCCTCGGGCACCGATAGGATGCAAGGACCATCCACATCACCCGAAGCGGGTATCCAACCTGCCTGGCTTCGGCGAACAGTCGCTCTACGATTACACACTCATAGGATGTAAACATGTCCAAGAACGCGCTCACAGAATACTCCCCCGCCGCCGTAGCAGCCTCAGCCTCCATATTATGGTCAAAAGCGGCGTCGGACGCACTAGCCCCTGGCCCGTGGCCCCAAAAGGAAGGGTCACGGTTCGCCTTCTCCCAGGCCTGGGAGACAGGTTTTCTCGCTCGCCCCCAGAGGCGGAGCATGGTGCTCAAAAGCGCAATCAACCGATGGCCCCCCGTTGGTTTGGGCAAACGGACCAAGCGGGTTTGAATCCTAGACTCGGGCCACGCGAGAAGCCTCTCGCAGGCCTTGAAGAGACCGGCAACAGTTTGCAAGCACTGATCCGAGACAGCAAGCATGGACCTAGGGTTCAGCCCAAGCTGGCCCAAAGCAGTCATATTAGGGAGCGAGGCACACGCCCTACGAAGATCGGCAACCGAGATCTCAGGCAGAGCCTCCCATGCATGGTGATCTCCAGGAAGGCCCACTCGAGCGCACCTGTGCATCTCCCTGATCGCCTCCCACTCCGCGAGGCAGTCGTCCGCCTGCTGGAAGGGCTGTGGCCGCGACGTCTCCGCAATCAGCTCCTGCACCTCGCGAACACGGGAGAACTTGTGAGCAACTCCCGCTCCCTTGGCAAAGGCCTGCTCGACCCACTTCTTCCAGTCAGCACGTGCAGCGTAGGCAAACTCTTGCAGCTTAGCCTCAACCTCATCAAGGAAACCCTGTGCGACGTCGTCAAACTCAACTCTACAGAAGCTGGGGGGCACGTCCACAAGAAACTCCCTGATTGACTCCGTGGTCGCCTCCAGCACCCAGGACGACTTACGGATGCGCTTCAGAACCCCCTGAAGGAAGTAGAACTGCTTGACTATCTGGTCAGATCTCTCGTCCGTGGGGTCGGAGGCATACTAAGAGGCAAGCTGACGCAACTCGGTGCGAACCGAGCGCAAGTGTCGCAGCCAACGACCCACAGCTCGCCGCGCAAGCTCCGCCTTCGGCTGAGGAGGAGCTTGTCCCGGCAGCGGCTTCCACGAATACAAAGGTGGGCCAGCACGCCCACAAAACTTCCGTCGCTCAGGGGCCTTCGCGATGTCGTTGCGATCACAGAGCTCGGCCTCAATGCCTGAGATGAGAGCATCCCAGCAAAAAGCCAAATCATCTTCAGACCTCGCGTGGCTCATGAAACTCTGGATCTGGGCCCACTCCTCAACGGGGGGGGGAACCTCGCGCACCCAATCTTCGGCTCAACGTCCAACTTCTGTGGCTCATCAGGGACGCGGCGACGCATACTTCTCTCCGCCAGGCCTAACTCAAGGAGAACAGGTTTGTGCGGAAAGAGATCGGCCCCTTCCTCGACGGTCAGCTCGCCCACGGCAGGGGCCAGGGACAACGATGCGAAGAAGAAGTCGCGCACCGTGCCTGGGAGCGACTGCGCGCACGTAGGCACCTGCGGCGCCGCACGGATGGCCCCTGCAGCGTGGAACCAGTCGTCCAACAGGTCGCCCTCCATGTTCCAATCCCCGCCTAGGACCCACGCTATAATCAGGCGCGACAACTGGCTGGCGTAGTCGATGGCCGTCTGCACAATCTGCAAGTTCTGGGCCCCGAGGCCTCTCCGACCACTAGGTGCACGGAGAGCAGGACGATGCCGCCTGCGCGGCCCCAATGAGCACGTGCAGCCACGAGACGCCCTGGGACCAGCACGCGGTCGATGCGCTGGGGAGGGGCTGAGGCGAGAACGTGGACAGGCGCGATCACGGCTACGCCGCCGCCTGAACCTCCTCTGCCTGTATCAATCGCCTCCGCCCACACACCACGAAAACCTTTGGCGGCCGCCTTAGACTGCAACTCAGCAAAACGGTCGCCTCTCGCGTGGTGCTCTTGCACAATAACCAGGTAATTATCAAATCCATGGACGCTCAGCATATCTAACAGCGGACCGTGGGATGCTGTGTTAGCTGTAATCGCCCCGCGTATCGGGCTCGGCTTGCTCGAACCGGCTGATACCATACTGTGTCCTGGCACCGCGCGCGATAACCCTTGATCACTGCATGCGGCCGAAGGTCTGGACGGGGAAGCCACCAACGGCTCGGGCACCACGGCGCCCGACCTCGGAGACATGTAGTCTGGCAGGTGGAACTTGGCCGCGTGCCCATCTCCTGCTACCGCTGCCCATGGCGGGGCCGCGCCCCCTGCCCCAGGGTCCGCCTCATCTCCAGCGGCGGCGGCGGCCGCCCGCTGGAGCAAACCAACCCTCCGCGGCCATCACGAGGATGTGCTGGAGCCTTCCTGACCTCTCTGCCCGCTCGCTTGAGGCGCCCCAGGCTGCCGGTGCCCTCAGCGTCACGGGCGGGCGCGGCCCCGCAGGAAGCCCCAGCCGCAGCCGCGCCGCCAGGCCCCGAAGACGCCGAGGACGCAGGACATGGGGCAGCAAGGGCCGCGCCCCCTGCCCCGGGGTCCGCCCTCTCTCCCGCGGCGGTGGCGGCCGCCTGCGGGGGCATGTAGACAGGCAGCACACGCCCACCATGACACCTCGGCATCGCCCCAGCGGGGCAAAAGAGCTGCAGCAGGGGCGCGGCGCCCCGCCACAGCTTACTTCGTGTCGACGCGGGGCCGCTTCGACACCCTGCTGAGCTGCTCACCGAACCGCTTGATGTGTCCTCGTAGCTCCTCCTCGCTGCCAGGGGGCTCGGCGTCGAAGACCACGCGGTAAAAGGCTTGCAGCTCGTCCAAGTCGCCGTCGTCGGCAGGGACAGGAAGATGCTCGGCAAGGTCGGCAGCTCCTGCACCCGCGCTGCCAGCACTGCTAGCCGCGGCGCTGGTGGGCGGCTCAGCCGCGGCAGCTCTCTCCTGTGTGCGTCCTCGCTCCGCTGCGGCAGCGTCGAGCTCGCGCAGCTTCGCGAAGTTAGCCTGGATAGACCCGGCAAGAGACGAATCCGCACCGATCGCCCCCAGCATCTTGCCCACATCGGAGACCGACCAGTCCAGGGCGGGAGTCGTCGCCTTGAGAGAGAAGACGCCCGCCTCGGGGCGCGGCGCCAGCGCCGCGGCGCTGCGCCTGTCCGCCTCGGCGGCCACGAGCTCTTTGGACGTCTCCAGCAGCGCCTTCTCTGCGTCGGCGACGGCCAGCTGGCGCTCCTTCTTCTTCTCAAGCGCCGTGCAACGATTGGTGAGGAGATGGAGGCGGGCTCCGATCGGCTTGTCGGCCAAGATCTTGGCCCTGAGCCGCTCCTGCTCTGCCACCATCGCTGCCTTGTGCGACGCCAAGAGCTCGTCGGGGGCGTCCCCGATGGCTGCGATGGCGGCAGTGAGCCGCTCGAGCACCGCCTTGTCTGCCTCGGGGCCCGCAGGCTTGTCGGCGCCAGGGCTGTGGACCTGCATCGCTGCGGCCCCGCCGCCCGACTGCCGCGACGCCACGAGCTGCTTCTTGAGCTCCTGGAACTCGCGGTCCTTGGGCGGCGGCCTCCTTCTTGAGACGCTCTCCCTCGGCAGCAGCACGGCGCTCGGCCGCGAGAGGCCGTGATGCCTGCGCAGCGTTCGCCCCATTGCCACCTGCTGGGCGCGGGCCGAAGTAGGCTGCACCCTTGGCGACCTTGCACGACTTGCAAAACGTGCAATCCGCCCTGTTCCACCATCTCTCG
>CAUYUJ010020922.1:106541-116541 GCA_963575745.1 Prorocentrum cordatum | reverse complement strand
ATAATCACCACCGCCATCATCAACTTTTCTCTCGCTCCTCGCTCCTCCCCCTCTCCCGCCCCCTCCCCCTCCACTTCCTCATCCTCCTCCTCCTCCTCCGCCTCCTCCTCCCCGTCCTCGTCGTCCTTGTCCTGCTCCTTCTCCTCCTGCTCCTCCTCCTCGTCCTCCTCCTCTGGTGCTCATCGTTGAAGCCCCTTCTTGAGAGCGGGTCGCCCTCGGGAATCCGAAGAGTTCTGGCCTTGCCCAGGGGCCCAGAGTAGAGGGCAAAGCAGCCGCCTCCATAAGAACCACCTCGACAAGCGATGCCGTCTAGCAACCGCACCCAGAGAAGGAGTCGAACGCAGGGCAGGACTTTTAGTCACCGCCCAGGGCTGTTTGGTAAACGCCCATTGTCCGGTCCGGGTGGTTTCTCCTCCCTTGACAAGAGGGGGCACAGAGACGGTGGTGCCTCGCGCTGCGCGTGATACGGAGCGCGACCCGTGGGAGCGGCAGAGGCCGCGAGAGGACAGGCAGCCCAGCCGCACCGCGAGTTGAGGGCCGCATGCCATGCGTTTGAGCCTAGGCTTTGAGCCTAGGCGGAGCTTGAGCGAAAAATTAAAAATACTCAGAGAATATCTAAAACTATTATCAACAAAAAAATAGAAACATCGTCTCCTGGCTATTTTTCGATTATTTTTGAAGATTGCCCCTGTAGAGGGACAGGCCCGACTTAAGACTAGGTCACCCTCTGGAGCGCGAAGACGCGTGCACATCGCGCTTCGAGATCAGGGTTATACGATCGCCCACTCCTGGGAGCCTCGTCCGGGCGCACAGGACACTGTGATTCGCGCTGCTTGCGGTGCTAAGCACAAGTCACCGGGCGACCTGGTGCCCACTGGAAGCAGCAGAGGGTGCGAGAAATCAAGGCGACATAACCGTCGGCAGCGCCGTCGATCTTGATCGTGCATCATTTCTGCATGCATGGTATTGACGAGCCAACAACACACACCCATACCATAGGGGGATCGGAGAGGGCTATGGGTGCGTGCTGTCGGATGGGGGTCCCCGCTCGAACGGGAGCGTTCCCCAGGGTCCGACAACCCGCACCCATACCCATAGCCAGTGCTCCTCCCAACGACTCCCCTACGGGTATGGGTGCGTGTTGTCCGTTCGTCATGGTATCGTGCGTGTCCTGCGAATCTGCAGTCGCGGCACCACACCTGGGGCCGACCAGAAGCAATCCTCACTGCGCCTCCTCGCCCGTCGGTCCTTTTTTCCGTTATGGTTTTTTGATGGGGTGGAGGGTGGGGCGGGGGTGAGGGGTGGGAGGGTGGGGGGGGTTAAGAAAGTATTATCATCGGGAGCTGGAGTCGCCATCTTCATGCCATCGCATGCCACTTGTGTGCAGACGCTGTCTGGTAGCTGGAAGTTGCCATCCCACTAATGAGAGGTACCTGACAAGAGCGACAAGGATGACCATTCTTGGCACCGTGGAGTCACGCACACACACACATGCCCTAGCCGTACATTTTCACCAACGACCTTTCGCTGACTGACTACTTGCCATCCTCCATGCTTATCAAACTGCCAGCTTTGAAGGCCTACCGGAGGGCCTCATCACAGGGTATTCTCGAGGCGTGTCGCAACCTGCGAGATGGGGCTCTGGACATGCTTCCCCCCACGTGGATAACTTCTGCCTCAGCCGCTGGGTTCCCTCAGATATGACCGAAGACAAAGTAATGGTCGCGGAAGACCTCGGCAGCCGTCTCATGTGTGCGTGTGTGGCAGTACCACCCAAGAGGGCCACGGAGACGCCGTCACCGAGGATAGAGATCCCCGAGCACCCTTTTCTGGCAAGGTTCTGGCCATACTCGCGACCTCAAGGATGTGGAAGGTGTCGACATAAAACGGATGCGGAAATCCACCATGCGCCGCGCGATTCGGCGGCGAGCCAGCTGCAACAACGCCCCCTCAGCTTGTCTGATGGTCGCTTCTCATCCTAATCTCACCAGCCCTTGCGGTGTGACTGATTTGGCGAGTTTTACCTTCCAACCGCCCTCTTCTCCTTCGGAGAAAGGTTTTTCATTGTTCACTATGAGTAAACACCCCTTCCCTCCCACCATCCCGTGTTAAAAATCAACCTACAAAATCTACGTTACCTCCAAATCTGGCGCGTGCACGGGCGCCCCGCGACTAAGTTGCAGTGGTTGTTGACAGGGACGACGGGGGTGCTGGCATATTGCTTGCTGCGCGCAGGCCAGCCATCCCTATCAAACAACAATACAACAATCCGCCGATCCGGCGTGTGAGGTTCAGAAAGCCTACGCCGCAGCCTAGACCCTGAGCTTCAGCTCTGCTGGGGGGGGGCGGGGGGACTCTGCCAGGGAACGGGGGGGAACCCCCTGCTGCGCCTGTGCTCCGCTTTGCTCCGCTTTCCTAGGGGGCCTCGGACATGACAAGATGAACAACTCAGGACCTCTTCGGCCCTACACAATCGCTGAACGATCGGGCCCAGACGCCCAAAATAGCCCCCAGTCGGCCGCAAAAGCGCCCAAGACGCCCCAAGAGGCATCCAAGAGCACCCCCAAGAGAGCGCCAAGAGGCAAAAAACCATTCAATTCCTGTGGAGGCACCTACATGTTTAGCATGTTCGACTTCTCGGCCTTCACGACGTCCAAGACGCCCCAAAAAGTTCCCAAGACGGTCCCAGAGAACCCCGCAAACCGCCCCAAGACGCCCCAAGAGTCCCGAAACCGCCCAATAGCCGCCCAAAACGGCCCAAGAAAGCCCCAAGACAGCGCCAAGAGAGGCCCCAGAGGGGAAGCCCGAACCGATAATTCCTGCCTTCCGCCTCCAGATACCCCTTCGAGGCCCCAAGGGGCCCCCCAGAGCCCCCAAGAGACCCCCATAAGGCCCCCAAGACGCACGAAGAGGCCCCAAAACGGCGCCCAACAGGCTTCAAAACTGCCGCCAAAAAGCCCCCGCGCAAACATCCAGCCGCCCCCGGGAACGGTGGCATTGGCCGGAGGCCAGTACAATACACTGTGGCTCCAAATCTGGAGCATACGCAGGGCCATGTTTTCTCTGAGCTCTCATCTGTTTCACGACGCCTCAGAATGTCACAATTTGTCCATCGGTGCCGGTGCTTTGCGCTCCCTGGAAGGGCCGCCCTTCTCACAGAATGCTCGGCACTTCGCTTCAGGGGAATTCACGATCCTGAACTCCTTGGGGCCAGGGCCTCAGGCACCTGGAGTCCCTATTGGCTCCCCGTAGCTGGCGCACCTGGCGCGGCTGGAGCACGTGGCACAGCTGGCGCACGTGGAGCATGTGCCTCACCTGACATGCTTGGGCCTCCAGGGTGCCTGGTGCACCTGGAAACCGTGGCGCGCATGGCATGTGTGGCGTCCCTAAGCGATCTGCTGACACTCGGGTGCTACTTATGTTTTGGGAGGGCGGGTGGGAGTGAGCTAGACGGCCTGCTAACTCGGAGGGTAGCTTGAAACCTCTCCCTACCCCCTCCCCTAGACCTAGACAGGGGGGGGGGATCGCGACCCATTGGAGCGTCCAAGATGGGCCCGGCGAGAAAGCACAAATCCTCGAGATTTGGCTTACGTAGGCTTCGAGCTAATTGAGGCCTCCTGGGGCGGTCCTAATTTAGTACACCCCCCCCCTTCTCGGCGAGAAAGAATACATCCTTGATTTGGCTTGCGTAGGCTTCGAGCTAATCTGGGCCTCCTGGGGCGGTCCTAATTTTGTTTGTGCGACCCCATCCTTCTTCGACCGAACTCCTGCAAGACGGTCCCCAAGGCTCCCAAGAGTACCCAAAGAGGGCTCCCATAGGCGCCCGGGAGGCCCCCAGAGGCCTTCAACAGGCCCCCACGACGCAAGATGGTCCCCAAGGCTCCCAGAGGTCCCCAGATGGTCAAGAGGCCCCCAGAGGCCTCCAAGATGGTCCCCAAGGCTCCCAAGAGTACCCAACGAGGGCTCCCAGAGGCGCCCGGGAGGCCCCCAGAGGCCTTCGAGAGGCCCCCTGAGGCACAAGAGATCCCCAGGAGGCCCACGGAGGCTCCTCCGAGGCACCCAGGACGCGCCAGGACGCCCACAGGACCGCCAGGAGACCCCCAATACGCCCCAAGAGGACTCCAAGGAGATGTCAAGAGACATCCGAAGAGACTCCGAGAAGCATCCAAAAAATGGCTTGCCTCTCTGCTCGCCATCCTCCTCCTCCTCCTCCTCCTCCTCCTCCTCCTCCTCCTCCTCCTCCTCATCCGCCTATTCCTCCTCCTCCTCCCCTCCCCTCCTCCTCCTCCTCCTCCTCCTCCTCCTCCCTCCCTCCCTCCCTCCCTCCCTCCCCTCCCCTCCCCCCTCCCCCTCCCCTTCCCCTCCTCCTCCCTCCTCCTCCTCCTGCTCCTCCTCATTCGCCTATTCCTCCTCCTCCTCCTCCTCCTCCCTCCTCCTCCTCCTCCTCCGCCTCCCTCCCTCCCTCCCTCCCTCCCCTCTCCCTCCCCCTCCCCTTCCCCCTCCCCCTCCCCCTCCCCCTCCCCCCCCCTCCTCCTCCTCCTCCTCCTCCTCCTCCTCCTCCTCCTCCTCCTCCTCCTCCTCCTCCACGACCTCCACGACATCCACCTCCTCCGCCTCCTCCTCCTCGCCTCCTCCTCCTCCCCCTCCTCCTCCTCCACCTCCTCCTCCTCCTCCTCCTCCTCCGCCCCCTCCTCCATCCTCCCCCTCTTGGAGTATGAAGGCTTCCCCCCCACTTATTTCACGCATGCTCCTCGGGCAGCTCGCCTGTGCATCGTTTCGGGATGGGCTGGTGGGGTTATTTAACGTTTTCTTATTCGGCGTTTCGACAGTGGGCGGAAAGGGGGGGGATAGGGGGGGGGTCTGGAACCAGACCTCTGCTTCATGCGACTGTTTGCAACAGTGCGTCCTAGGGAGGGGAGATCCCACCTGCTTGAAACAGGCGCCAAAGCAGCCAAGGTCTACTCCATGGGGGGGAGGGGGGATGCGAGGGCCCGCGCCGATCGGCAGAACGATGAATCAGAAAACGATCACTTATTACGCTGAGCGTCTAGAATTGGTTATGGTACCGGTTAAGCCTAAACCGTTCTTAGCCCTCCTCCTCCTCCTCCTCCCCATCCTTGTCCACACCTCCCCCTCCTCCTCCATACTCCCTCCTCCTCCTCCTCCTCCTCCTCCTCCTCCTCCTCCTCCTCCTCCGCCTCCTTCTCTTCTTCCCCCTCACTTTCACGTTGGCGACTCCCTTCACCTCTGACTCCACTTTCAATCCCTCCTCCTCCTCCTCCTCCTGCTCCCCGTCCTCCTCCTCCTCCGCCTCCTCCTCCTCCGCCTCCTCCTCCTCCTCCCCCTCCTCCTCCTCCTCCTCCTCAACATCCCCTATCACCGTCATCATCACCATCACCAACATCATTACCCAAATCACCGTCACCACCATAACCCCATCCCCATGCCCACCATCATCGTCATCAGCATCACCACCGCCATCCTCCTCAGCAGCATAATAATCACAATCATCATTCCCATCATCATCATCATCATCATCATCATCATCATCATCATCATCATCATCATCATCATCATCATCATCACCATCGTCATCATCATCATCATCATCATCATCATCATCATTACCATCATCATCAGCAGCAGCATCATCATCATCAGCATCATCATCACAATCATCTGCGTCATCATCACCACCAGCAACATCATGACCATCATGACCATCATGATCATCATGATCATCATGATCATCAGCATCATCAGCATCAGCACCAGCATCATCATCATCGCCGGCATCATCAGCAGCACTATCATCATCAGCATCGTCATCATCATCAGCATCATCAGTACAGCCAGCATCATCAGCATCACGAGCATCACCATCACCATCACCATCATAATCATCGTATTCATTATCATCAGCATTACAATGATCAACATAGCACTACTACTAGCAATCATCATCGCCATCATCATCATTGTCATCATCAGCAGCATCTGCGTCAGAATTCAGCATCAACATCCACATCATCATGATCGTCGTCGTCATCACCAGCATCATCATCATCATCATCATCATCATCATCATCATCATCACCGCCAACACCATTACCCCCATCATCATCATCATCATCATCATCATCATCATCATCAGCATCAGCATCAGCATCATCATCATCGTCATCATCGCAATAATCAGTATCATCATCCTCATCCCCATCCCCATCCTCATTAGCATCATAATCAACATCATCATCACCATCACCATCACCATCACCATCACCATCACCATCACCACCATCATCATCATCATCATCATCATCATCATTACAATCATCATCATCATCACCACCATCATCATCATCATCACCATCAACATTGTCATCATCAACAACAACATCATCAACTTCATCATCAACGTCGTTACCAGCCGGCCCATCAACATCGTCTTCATCATCACCATCGTCAGCAGCAGCCGCCGCAGCAGCAGCAAAATCATCACCAGCATCGTCATCAACATCACCATCAGACGCATCACCATCATCAACAGCAGCATCAGCATCAGCATCTGCATCAGCGTCAACATCAGCGCCAACATACACATTGTCATCAACATCAACGTCCGCATCCTCATCCGCATCCTCATCATCACGACCCGCGCCGTCCTCCTCATCCTTCTCCTCCCCATCATCATCTCCACTACCGTCATCATCACCACCACAACCATCATCACCATCGTCATCACCAATGGCATCGTCATCCTCATCTTCGTCAACATCATCGTCATCATCGCCGTCATAGCCGGCATCGCCATCATCGCCCTCCCCCTCCTCCTCCCTCCCTGAGAGGGGATGGAGAATGGAGACAGGAGGTGGAGGAGGAAGAGGAGAAGGAGGGCTAGACGGAGGCTGAGGAAGAGGAGGAGGAGGAGGGGGAGGAGGAGGAGGAGCAGGAGAAGGAGTAAGAGCAGGAGGAGGAGGAGGAGGACGAGGAGGGGAAGGGCGAGGACGGGCGGGAGCAGTAGGAGGACGAGGAGGACGATCCGACTACGCACGCGTCGCCTCCACGAACACCCGGAAGGCCACCGAGAAGCGGCTGGTCCTCGCGGGCCACCGGGGGGCGCCGTCGACGTCGCGGTCGTCGCGGTCGCGGTGGTCGCCGTCGCGGTGCTCGCCGTCACTTCTGCCGCCGTCGCGGTGGCGGTCGTCGCCTGGGTCGTAGCCGTCGCGCCCTCGGGGGTGGGGGGGAAGGCGGGACACGAGGATCGTCGGCGGTAGCCGGCGCCCTTCGATAAGAGATGTGATGGGGGCCAGCGTTGTCCCGAAGTTGCCCGGGGAGACGGGAGGATTGGGAGGCGTAAGAACGGCGTGAGAATGGCAACGAGGAGGATGGGGGGGGGCGGACGGGCGTGATAATGGGAATGAGAAGGGAGACGAGAAAGATAGAGGAGAAAGAGGAGGAGGAAAACGAGAAAGATAGGGGAGGAAGAGGAGGAAAACGAGAAAGATAGAGAAGAAAGAGGAGGAGGAAGACGAGAAAGATAGAAGAGAAAGGGGAGGATCGGGAGAAGGGGGCGTCTTGCTCCTTCTCATCATCCTCCTCCTCCTCCTCCTCCTCCTCCTCATTGTCCTCCTCGTCTTCCTCCAACTCCCTTCCTCCTCACTCGATTCCTCCTTCTCCTCGCTTTCTGCCGTCTTCTCTTGCCATATTCCCGATACCGCTCCCTCCTTCTCCTCATCAACGTCCGGTCTCTCTCTCTCTCTCTCTCTCTCGCTCGCTCTCTCTCTCTCTCTCTCTGTCTCTCTCTGGAACGGCACGGCGTTGTCTTCGCGCCCCATGGGGGTGTCTGCGTGGCCTCTCCTCCTCCTCCTCCTCCTCCTCCTCCTCCTCCTCCTCCTCCTCCTCCACGTCATCGTCGTCATCCTCATCCTCATCATCATCATCATCATCATCATCATCATCATCATCAGCAGCAGCCCCACCACCACCACTATCATCATCATCAGCAGCATCAGCATCAGCATCAGCATCAGCATCAGCATCAGCATCAGCATCAGCATCATCATCATCATCGTCATCATCATCATCATCATCATCATCATCGTCATCGTCATCGTCATCGTCATCGTCATCGTCATCATTGGTCATCATCATCACCATTAGCATCATCATCAGCAGCATCATCCTCATTATCAACAACAACAGCATTATCATCGTCATCATCAGCATCATCATCAGCATTATCATCAACAACATCATCATTAACATCATCGTCATCAGCATCATCATCAGCATCATCGTCAGAAGCAGAAGCTACATCACCAGCATCAGCATCAGCATCAGCATCATCATCATGATCAGCCTTATCATCATCACCATGGTCATCATCATCATCATCATCACCATCACCATCACCATCTTCATCATCATCACCATCATCACCATCATCATCATTAGCATCATGCCCATGATGATGGGCACCATGCCCATCATGATGATGATCATCACCACCATCATCAGCACCATCATCATCGCCATCAGCATCATCAGCAGCAGCATCATCATCATCACCATGGTCCATCATCACCATCATCACCACCATCGTCACCATCATCATCATCATCCGAATCATCAGCATCGGCATCATCGTCGTCATCTTCAGCATACGCACCGTCAACATCATCAATCATAACCATCCTCATCAGCATCATCATCGTCATCATCAGCAGCCGCGACATTGCCACCACCACCATCATCGTCATCATTATCATCACTGCTGCAACTACCACCAGCATCATCATCATCATCATCATCATCATCATCATCGTCATCATCATCATCATCATCGTCATGACTATCATCATCATCATCATCATCATCATCATCATCATCATCATCGTAACCATCACCATCACCATCACCCTCACCATCACAATCACCATCACCATCCTCATCATCATCATCACCATCATCATCATCGTCATCATCATCCGAATCATCATCATCATCATCATCATCATCACCATCACCATCATCATCATCATCATCATCATCATCATCATCATCATCATCCGAATCATCATCACCATCACCAATACCAGCACCACCATCACCATCACCATCGCCACTATTATCACCACCACCATCATCACCATCACCATCACCATCACCACCACTCATCATCATCATCATCATCATCATCATCATCATCATCATCACCATCATCATCACCATCATCCCTCATCTGCCGTCCCCATCGTCCCCCTCAATCATCCCACGATCTCACTTCATCATACTTATCACCTTTCTCCTCCCTCCCACTCCCCCTTTCCTCCCTCCAATGCAGGTCTGCGGCGGAAGGGAAGAAGGATGAAGGAAGGGAGGGGCAAAGAAACAGGAGGAAGAAGAGTTCGCCGGAATTCGCAGGTACCCACGGTGTGTTAGGAGGGTGTTGAGGAGGAGGAAGAGGAAGAGGAGGGGGAGAAGGGTAGGAGAGACAGAGCGGCGAGAGGGAGAACAGAGGATGGACGAGGGGTGATGATGAGGCAGGAGGGAGGAGGGAGGGGGAGGAAGAGGGATCAGGGAGAGGTGTGAGGAGGATGAGGACGAGCAAGAAGCGAGAAGCGAGGAGACAGCGGGGAATGAGGGAGGGCACGGGAGGAGAAAAGGAGGAGGGAGGAGATGACATGAACATGAGGAGAAGAGAGCCAACAGACGATGAGGACGAGGACAAAAGAGGAGTGCATCGGCATTCCTATGTATCATCATTGCTGCTGTACCCATCGCCGGCGACGTCACTGCTCCCGCCGATTGTACACCTCTGTCCAAGGCAATGCTACTCTTGGTGCTGGGGCTCGAAAGACTCAAGCCGACACGTGGCTGTCCAACCGCCTCGTCGCCCAAAGGTCTCCGAGACTCTCTCAAGTCCTGGGATGTCCCCAGAACCCAGAGGCGACAGGCCCAGTGAAAAACCAACAGCGTGCAAAAGCCTCGATATTCT
>CAUYUJ010020922.1:74041-101541 GCA_963575745.1 Prorocentrum cordatum | reverse complement strand
GCAAGTACAACGGCGAGGCGACGTACCCGTACGGAATGAACGCCACATCGCCCATATCCATACTGAAGACGCAAGCTGATGGAGAGTCGGTGGTGTAGAGCATGTCGCCGCTGGCCGTCTCGAAGAACTGGGGGGCGTCTGCGAGGGCAATGCCTTGCTCAGTCAGCCCAGCCAGCTTGTGGACCTGGAAGAACATCTGGCTAGTTGGGCACGTGACAAACGAACCGATGCCTGAAAACGGCATCGCACACGGCCCCCACCTGAAGACCCTGGCCCGAACTGAGACGGTCCACGCCTCAGCACCCTCCTCTCTCTGTAGCGAGTTGTCGAACTCAGGTAAGTCATCGGTGGTGCGCTCCACGTCGCGTGCGAGCTTCGAGAAAGTAGTAACTGCACTCTTGTGCTTACTGTTCTTGGCCATGTGCTTGTCCAGCTCGTTGACAGTGGAAACGGGCCAGCCACCGCACGCGTGCACGTAGTTGGCGACGAAGTTGTGGACGGTCGAGCCGACGCTGTAGACTCCAGGAATCTCGCTGTTGAATTTCTCGGGCATGTCCATCATGTTCGGCAACTTGGCGGCGGGGCCCTTCTTCTTGTCTGGGTGTTTCTCGTCTGTATCCTTGGTGTCGCCGCCGTTCCCGTCCTTGGGATCCGCGAACTCGCCGTTGCGAAGAAGCTCCTCAACGACCCTCTTTGCGTTCATCTGGCCCCAGCCGCCAAGCGCGAGCAAGTCTTTCACCTCGAATGCGTCCCGCATGTGTCGGCGAAGAGCTCACAATCGGATATCACCAACACCGCTGCCACTTGATTTTGCAATCGAAACCTTGCCTCGATCGAGTGGGTCTGCAACCGAGCTTAGTAACAAACGGGTTGACACAGAAACGCCCGAGTGAGGGCGTCAAGTGGCCCGAACATACACCAGAAGCTGACTTTACTAGAGTAGCCCCCCCGTTCGATCGACGTTGGTTCGGGTTGGCAGGGGCGCTGACGATATCGACATTTGGAGTTCAGAAATGCCGAACACCCTCGGACCTATCAGTGCACTCTGCCTGTTAACGCCCGATGTTTGTAAACGTATTGCCGCCAACGTGGCGTTTGCTCTAATCCTACGTATCTGACCTACGATGCGAACAAAGCGTGCCAATACGCACCATACTCTGAACATCTAGACGTAGGTAAATAATCTCGTCGTGGAGCCGTGACTCCATTTCCCATACTGCAAACCCGAATCTGCCCAGTCAGGTCCCGACGACCCCCAATCAGAACAGAACTCTCCAAGGCGTTAGAAGACAATTGGGCCTGATGGTTCGAGGGAAGGCGCAGCCTTACGCTTCATGTAGGCCGTGTGGTTGGTCGCGGACTTGCCATCTTTCTTCGACGACTTGAAGTAGTACTCGAGTGCGGGGATGACGTGCGCAATCGTCTTCAAGACCTCCTCGTGCTTGGCCTTTGCGCCATCAACATCCGCACATAAGCTGCCGCGGCTCGCCAGGCGCATGCCCTTGACGCGGTTGACGATGCTCACCATGTTAGTGTTGTGGGAAGTGATGCTCTTCATTATGTTTTCCTGCGTATCTGGGAGTTCCACCTCGTCGGGACGACTCAGCTTCTGGAACAGCTTGCGGACCTTGGTGGAAAGGGGCTCCAGCTCAGCTACCATTGACTCGACATCTTTCTTGATCAGATCTTTCTCTTTCAGCCAGCCCAGGCACGAGTTTGACGGATCATCGACTCCCTTCTTGATGGGAAGCTTCTTGCTGACGGCCGTCTGGGCGTCCGAGACGCGGCTCCTGCTCCGCTGCTTGCTGTGCGGGGTGCGGTCGTCGTCGCCGTGGTGTGCTGAACGGCGAGACTGAGTCGTGACGCTGACGATTGAAGGCGACGGCGAGCTGCGGCGCCTGTAGCTGCGCAGGCTGCGACCGCGGGCTCGGTGTGAGGCCGTGCCGCGGCTGCCGCGGGGACTCTGCTCCCTCCTGCTGCCCCTCGGGTTGTGGCTAGACCGGGAGCGGTGCCGCACCTGGCGCTCCGAGCTCCGCGCCCGCGGCGGCGGCGACATGGAGACTGGTTCGGGCGTCGGGGGCAGAGCGTTGCGAATGCCAGATCGGGCGATTGTAGTCGCCCTCATCCCCCCCGACTTGTGACCAGATTTTTTCTTGGACGACTTCTTCTCGTTATCATCGACCCAGACCCAGCCAGGGCCATGTCTCGGCGAGTGCCCGTGCTGCTCGATGTGGGCCTGGGAACATCGGTGGCTCCTCATACACCCCGCCACGCACTGCCACCCCGCGTTTCAGTT
The DNA here is from genome assembly GCA_963575745.1 of Prorocentrum cordatum. Lineage (NCBI taxonomy): Eukaryota > Dinophyceae > Prorocentrales > Prorocentraceae > Prorocentrum > Prorocentrum cordatum. The sequence goes on along the minus strand of CAUYUJ010020922.1, from coordinate 99,245 downwards.
GGCCCCAACCTCCCTTCCCCCTTCTTTCCACCTTCGGATTTTTTACAAGGGTGCTGCGGGGTACGGGGGGGTGGGGCACGTGGTGGGGTGGGGCCAAGGAGCCAATGGGGTAATGGGGTAGTGCGTGGGGGTGCGTGGTTGGATGTATAAGAAGCCATCGCCTCACGGAAACGTTGAGCGGCTTCGTCGGGCTTGACCCTGTCCCAGAACCCAACGTAGCTGATGAACCGAGTCTCGTTCAGCTTTAGCTTGGGGGTCTCTTCCTCGTCGAAGCTGTCTGCGTAGTCCTCCTCGTACTCCTGCCTGAGCTCTTGGGCCAGATCCCGCCTCAGCTGCGGGCGAGGGTTGGTTTGAGAGCCAGGCTTCTGGACCCACGGGAGAATGTTCTGCTTGAACGCCTGGGGGTCCTCGTTCTTCAGCGTGTCAAGTTTCTCTTTTTCCTTCTTGTTGTCCCCGACCGCCCTGTAACAGGCGCGCCAGCCGCTGCGGCAGTGGGCGTGCACCTCGTGCCTCTGGAAAAAGCACGTCGGGCCAGACTCGCCGCACACCCAACACATGGGCGCCTCGACCTCCGACCCCGACATCAGGCAGCAACCCCGAGAAGAAGTAAAAAGACGCGCGACGCTGGCAAAGGTCGCTGACGCAAGACAAGACGAACAGTTCCTCTTGTAAAATATTCGAGCCAAAAGTGAGCGACGCGTGGGCTGCACCTCTGCCGCCTAGATCCCTTGGCGACAGAAGGTCACGTAGACAGCACGGCGCCCCTTCCAGGCACAACGGGGGGGGGGGCGGGGGGGTGCGTGTGAGTGAGTGCGTTGGCACGCTCGGAAGCTTCAAGAGCTTCAAGAATGCTACTCTCAGAAAGCAGGGGGGGGCAAACAGGCTGCAGGCCAATGCGGCGGGTGGGATTGAGGAAACAACATGGTGCCACTCGCGCGCAAACCCTACACGCACTAACCGCACTTCCCAGACGCCCCAGCGGACAACAAACATGTTGTTTCCTACTCGGCCACCGTTTTGCCACTGTTCTAATCCCAGCATATCCTGTCCCCGCCCGATAGTCCGCCCATTGACATCATCATCGCATATAGGTTCCTCCTCCCCGATCCTCCTTTTTTGCCACGCTGCACAATTCAACGCAAGCAATGCAAATGGTCTCCAATATGTCTCGGGATCTCCTGATGGATAGCACGTGCCCCGCGTTCAATCCAGCGCCGCCGAGGCCCCGTGTAACGTGCGACCCAGACCCAGCTCGGTCGGAGGGCGCGTTGCCCGCAGGTGGTGGTGGTGGCGGGCGGGGTTGCGGTGGTGAGGTGGTGTGTGCGTTTGTGCGTGCGCGTGTGTGTGTGTGTGTGTGTGTGTGTGTGTGCGTGCGTGCGTGTGTGTGTGTGGGGCGAAGACTGACTCCATCCCGCGAGCGGACCCAAGGAAACCCAAAGCGCACACATCACCCCTCGGCGACCCCCCCCCCCCCATTCCCGATTGGTTCTGAGCAATCGCGCGCATGCGAGCGTGCAAACTTCGGCGCTGCGGGAGGGGGTGGGGGGGGGGGGAAGGGGGGGGGGGGGGCAGGCCCGAACAAGCTTAGGCTGATTAGAGCCCGAGGCATTTGGTTACTGCTCCCTGCGGAGCACGGACTAGCATCCCCCCCCTCCAAACATTGCCCCGTCATTGGGCGCGTGTTCGAATCGTGCGAGTGTCGGACCAAGCTCGATCATTAGGGCGCACACTATGGGCTCGCCCACGAAACCATTCGGCTGGAGTCACGGGGCGGGGGGACGGGGGGCTGGGGCTGGGGCAGATCGCGCGGCGTCGATGCTAGCGCGGCGAGGTTGCTGCGCCAGCCGCGCCGCAGACACGCACCCAGCCACCGCTTGCAGGCTTGGATCGGGAAGTTGCGATCATCGCCTGAAGTTCGGCGAATGGCCGCTGCGGCCATGCAGGCGGAACGCAGCGGCATGGCGGACCGAACAACACAGGCCTCGACGGGGCAGGGCAAGCAAGGGGGCGGTACCAATTGCGGTGTGATCGGCACGGCGACAAACGCGAACGGCACAGACATGCCCGACACGGTTCCGATGCGCGCGGCCTTGAATTCGCGAGTGCGCGCGGGTGCGGAGGGTTCAAGGACCCGACTTTGCGTCAAGGCTCAGCGCCAGTTCGTTCGCGGGCGCGGGCCTTGATGAAGCGGAAAGCATGGCGTTGCGACGAGGTGAGGGGCAGGGAGGTCGCTCGCCAAGAGCACCCCCCTCCCCAAAAAAGAAATTGCACGCGCTACCACCACCAGCACAACCACAGCCGCGACCACCACCACCGCCACCACCACCAGGCGCCGCTGTCAGCGCACACGGGGCTCGCGCGGCGGGGGCAGGAGTTGGAAGAGGGTAATCAGCAATCAGCAGGTGGCCGATGCCCCCCCCCCCCGCATCAGATACGCGTGAGCATGGTGACCAGGGGCGAGCGATCATGGTGTTTCACGCGGCTCGCGTGAAGTTGTCAATGCCAATGTAGTCCATACACAGCGCCGCCGAGGCGGTCCGTCGCGGATGTCCAGATGTTCCACGGGAGGACAGGGGGTGAATGGGGGGGGGGTCGCGTTTCGAGTTTGCGTCATTCACGCGGCGGCCACAACGCAGTAAGTATCGGCGATATTGTCATTGCGATTGGGTGCGCGGGAAGCGCGGGAATGATTTCGTTGTGCCAGTGGGTTACACGTCGTTAGCGTGCCGTTGGCCAATGGCCAGGTCAATGAAGTTCAGCAACGACGCCAAGCGAGGTTCAGCGAAGTCGCGGCCTTCACGGATGTCGTGGGGATGGGGGGGGGGGGGGGTCGGGCCATTGAAGAAGTAGACCAATATTAATATAAACGAGGAGTCGGCCTGAAGGCAAACAACGGGGCCAGTTGCGCAGTCTGGCAGGGGCGCCCGCGCCGACGGAGGATTTGCGCAGAGACAGACGCATCGGAAGGCACGCGCGACATAGGGAGGCGCAGTTGCGCGTTGGGGCACCCCACAACCGCCGAGGATCTGGTCTAGCGCATCGTGGCGGGCTGCGCACCCCGACACACAATGGGTCGATCGTACCCCGACTGAGCGCGCCGAGCCACGACAACTAACTTGGCCCAGGGCCTGTGGTCACCGCTTCGTTGGCGCAGCACTATTCATATTGCAACAACGCGACTCAGACTGGTTTCAGACTGGTGTCCTGAGTGGTTTCAGGTTGGTTTCAGACTGGTTTCAGACTGGTTTCAGACTGGTTTCAGGTTGGTTTCAGGTTGGTTTCAGACTGGTTTCAGACTGGTTTCAGCTGGTTTCAGACTGGTTTCAGATGGTTTCAGCTGGTGTCAGACTGGTTTCAGACTGGTGTCAGGTGGTTTCAGCTGGTTTCAGGTTTTTCCATGTATTTGAGTGCTAGCGCATCACGAGTCAGCCACGCTGCCCTGGTTCAACACTGCCTTGATCCATCAGACTATTGTTGTTGACTTGCCCGAATGAAGCCGAAAAGGACCTCTCCTCCTCCTCCTCCTCCTCCTCCTCCTCCTCCTCCTCCTCCTCCTATTTCTCTTTCTCCTCCTCCTCCTCCTCCTCCTACTCACCCTCTTCCCACCCCCTCTTCCCTCACACCCCATCCCTCCTCACCCTACTCCTCATGATCCTCCTCCTCTTCCTCCTCCTCCTCCCCCTCCTCCTCCTCCTCCTCCTTCTCCTTCTCCTCCTCCTCCTCCCCCTACACCTCCTCCTCCTCCTCATCGGTCGCGTTCCACCCCCCGAGGGAGTGGCTCCAGTTGCCACTTCCGAGGGTTAAAACTGAGGCCAAGCTGTGGCCTCAGTTTTAACCCTCAAGCGGGCCAGGTCACCGATGGCCATGGCGCCGTACGCTGTCCTTTCATCTGATCGCTCCTGATCGCTCCCCCCCTCCGCATCCTCATCCTACCCCCCCCCCTCATCATCCTCATCCTGCCTCCTCATCCTGTCTCCTCCTCGTCCTCCTCCTCCTCCTCCGCTGCCGCTCGCTCTCGGGAGCATTGGTTTCGAGAACCGTTTACGTCACTGCTCGCTCTTGGGAGCCTTGGTGTTACGACCTTGCCACGTCACCGTTCGCTGGTGGGAGCCTTGGTGTCACGAGCTTTTTTGCGTTACCGATCGCCTGTTTTGGGGGGGGGGGGCGTCTCCAAGCGTGACTAAACGCTGTCCGCAGAGCGCTGTCGGCGGATTTGCGAGACTGATGGTCACGCGTCTGCGGGACTGGGAGGGGGGGGGCCCGCCCACCCCCTGTGCGATCTGAGGCTGGGGCGGAAAGTGTCTGGAGGAGGAGGCATGAGGAGGAGGCAGGAGGATGTGGAGGACGAGGAAGGGGAGCATGAGGATGAGGAGGAGGAGGAGGAGTTGGAGTTGGAGTTGGAGTCCCAAGACAAAGTCTTATCATCAAACCTCTTCTTCAGCACAGCTCCTTCGCCTGACACTGAACTCCCCGAGAACGGCGATGACAAGGTGCAGGGCGCTCGGGCGCCCAGGGGACTCTGGAGCAGATCGGTAGACCTCGAATTGCCACGATTATCGCTCTAGGCCGACAGGGCCGACAGCGACGCGGCCAAGACTTAGTGGACGTACTCTGGGGCCACATGGCGACTCGACTGTCGACTGCAAATGCTGTTGGGAAAGGACCAACGGGGCGCGGGGAGAGGGGAGGGGAGGGGAGAAATCGGAGAGGTTAGACGACGAGGATGGGGAATGAACATGATCATGGGGGGAAGGAGGAGGATGAGGAGGGCGAGTAGGAGGAGGATGTGGAGGAGAAGGAGGAGGACGTCGTACGTCTGGTAGGGGGGGGGATGGGGGTGGTGGAGAGGGGGTCTCGGAAGCCCCTTTCGGAGGAGGAGGGGGAGGATGAGGAGGATGAGGAGGATGAGGAGGAGGAGGAAGAGGAGGAGGACTAGATTGGGGGTGCGGGGGTGCACGCGCGTCCCGACACGAGCGCGCAATGCTTGACACTCGCGCCGCAAGTAGGACATTGCGCCGCCACTCGCGCACATCTTCGCATTCACACTCACACAGCAGCTCGCGCACGGCTTGGCACGGCACATTATTCGCACTCAGACGCACGCGCACGGAGGGCAGTGGAGGGGCGGCGGAGGAGGGGCAATGGGGGACCGAGGGCGGAGGAGGAGGAGGAGGAGGAGGAGGAGGAGGGGGAGGAGGAGGAGGCGGGGACGAGGAGGGATAGGGTGAGGTGGGAGGGGTGAAGGAGGGATGCTGTATGATGTGATGATGTTGCTCAGCCCACTGCATGTGGATACTTCTCCATATACGCGGCAATGTCCTTGTGAGTTGGCTTGTACCATTTATGAGTGCCAAAGCTGTCGGTGCTGGCTCGATCGATCCATGCACCGAGGTAAAGCACTGGCGCACGCTGTCCGAACTTCGCAACGTCTATCGTGATGGATCGGTACTTCGAGCACAGGCCAGCATTGCAATGGTCAACATTCGGGCACGCCACCCTCAAGCCGACCCGCCCCGTCTTCTCGACTTCCCGCTTGAGCCTGCACCCGTGCAAATACATAGGGAAACCGTCTTCTGCAAGTTCCAACTCACCTACGCTTACGTCGATCTTGGGCTTAGGCCCAGTGGAGGAAGCACCAGTCGCCACAGTTGGGGGGTCCACCGCTGGCCGCTCAGAGGACGACGATGCACTTGGTTGCTGCTCAGGTGGCGGTTCTCCAACTACGCTCTGTTTCGATTTCCGAGGCTCCTTGATCACTGGCAGTATTGCCGCCCGATTGTCCAGCAACTCCATCATGGCAGCATTGGGTGGCACGTCCTTGCGCCCCAGTAGCTGTCGGTACTCCAGCGCGGTAAGTCCTGGGCTGACGGAGGGTAGTTTCAACAGAACTTCGTAATATATGGATAGCTGCGAACTGTCGAACGAAGGGCAGCCCCTATCGAACAACTCGTCCTTCATGAGCACGCACTTGAGGTACGTCTTGAATTTCACCCTGGTGTCGTACAGGTCCTTGTTGCCAGGTTGGTGCACGACGTGGTGGGGCGTGCCCTCGCAACCCCTGCCTTCAAGAGCATCGACTAATGCAAGAAACGGTGCTCCCTTCTCGCTCAACCGTCGCTTCGATTGAAGTGGGTGGGCGTCGAAGAGCGTGATGCACCCGTCGACCTCTGATTCCCGCACGTCCCATTGCAGTAGTTTGAGCCTTGCGCCCATCGACGTCCCAGTCATGAGCAGGACGTCCACTGTGGTTGGATCGTCCCGTGCGTAGACGTCAAGCTCTGGAGGCAAACCTGTGAGATGGTCCAGGTCGGGGGTCCACTTCTCCATCCTCTGGACAACCACGTTACCGAGCTCAGGGAGCTGCTCGCCGTCCTCGTCGAATGTCTGAACCTGCTTCCTTTTGGTACTTTTGTCGAGCACTTGGTAGGGGATTACAGTCTCGGATCCGTCGCTGTGTAACTCAGACGGGACTGTTATGGTGATGTAGGTGTACATCTCCAGGGATGCATAAAGCCATTCACGGAGTAATGTGCATTCCCTGGTAGACCGAACCAATGACGGTGCCCCAGATGAGCTGACACCCCCATTTTTCTTGCCATCCTTGCCATGCTTATCGTCATCATTGCCTTTACGTCGCTTCTTGGGGCGCTTGCGCCCAGGGTCGCCTGGGCCCTCGCCGCCTCCAGCACTGTCTCCGTCGTCGTCTGTGTTTCTGTCGTGGGAGTGGTCGTGGCCAGGTCCAGGCCCAGGTGGCTCGTCGTCGTCAGCATCGGCAGGGTCGCTCTCCGAGTCGACGTCGCACGGGGCGTTCAAGTGGTACACGCGATGAATGACATTCTTCGGTTTCGTCCGTGCAGGTCGCCATGCACGCCTGAACTTGATGACGCTGGAATACCTGTCCCACTCAGTTTGCAAGTCCACGGGGAAACCTCCAGGGATCTCATCAGCGTCGTTGAGGTTCTGCAGCAACCTGCTCGTAGATGCCATCCAAGGAAACCCGTGGTGCGGTACTCCTAATGACGCCCTCTTGGCGCGGGCGTGGGGGCTTTCAGCAACAACGTCGTCCATGGGAATAGCATGAAGCCCATCCAGCGCCCGCCGTAGACACGGCATAATATTACCACCATTGGGGGATATGTGGTCGACGTCAGCCCTCAAGTTGTTCGGGAACGTTGCGTCGAGGAACTCACGCGTCACATAATGATGTTGGTCAGGGCGTACTTGGCCAAATCGGGCAATGCAGGTGTCCTTCACTCCAGGCTTGTCCAATCGAGCCAGTAGCCATGGCAGCGTGTCAAGGTAGTGGAAGGCTCGCTTAGCCAGGTGAACAGTAAGGCGCCATAATCCAGATACATGCTGCCAAAGGTGCACGTCGCCTATGTGAGTGTGAGATGTCTTTCTGTGTGGCAGGGGGTGGAGGAATGCAGAGGTGCCCTTACCACGCACGCATTATCCTCATCCTCGTCCCTCATCCTCCATCGTCCCCCCCTCCCACTGGCCCTCATCATCCCTCCCCATCGCCATGTCCCTCCCCCTCATCCGATCTCTTCCCACCTCCCACCTCGCCTCGCCTTCGACACCCCCCCCTTATTTAATTGACGCTTCCGCTAGCCGCAGATCCAACTGCCATCATCCACTTAAGTTGCGGCATTGTGATTCGGGGCGCCCTCGGCATTGCACAACACGGGCGGGGAGTACGTGGGCACATGCATTCAAGAAACCCTAACTCTCGAGCGGGGGTGTAATGCTTACGCCAAACAAAAAGACACCGCCTTGGAACATACCAGCCGTAAATGAATTCACCAACGTAAGCATCTCCGCCAGCGTGTCCGATAAGAAATCCCCTGCTAAGTTCAATCGACGTCCACGCCACCAACATGCACACGAATCGTCGGGGTGGCAGACACACTTCCCAATCCAACCCATAGCATAATCGATCCACTCAGTGTAGTCAGATATACGGTGGAATTGGCACATCCACTCTGCGCTGCCTAATGCCGCAGCAACTCTCTGTACACCGACGGCGTCACCGAACGCAAACCAAGCCACATCGAAGTTATCACGTAGCGTGCCCAACACTTTACCCAATGCTTTCAGCTCGCGATGCAAGGTGTGCCAACGCCACTCTGCAAACGGCGCCAGCGATACCTTGCCGAGGACCTGGGCAGCGCCCACACGGCCGCGTCGCTGCAAGTGCCGCACAAGTTCTTGCACGTTGGATACGCCGCGGAAGAACGCCACCATCGCTTTCAATTTCACGAGGAAGCCTGGCCAGAACCTGCAGCCATTGAGGGCAGTCTGCATTACTAAATCCCATGTGTGACGCCACCCTCGGATGTGCAACGCTCTGGGGAACAATTTGTCTGTCCTCACGGGCAAGCTTGGTAGGGGGCATCCGTAATATCGGAGCAGCTGTGGTAACATATCGTGAATGTTTGGGATTATGCTCTCCGTGCCCATGTCAGTGGTGATCGACAATACTCGATTGCACAGTGGGCGGAGCAAAGCCAGGCCAACAACGAGGAATAATTGCCAGACAAGAGCAGCAACTTTCCCTTCGCAGATGGGGGCGCCAAATTTGCATTCGGGTCTCAGTGGGGGGTGGGGTGGGGCGGCCTTGTCCCGATCGCATGCGCCCTCCTCATCCACCTCGTCATTCGCACTCACCTTTCTCGTTCCTCGACGTGGTCCCCCCCCCGCGCCCTCGTCGCCCTCATCATCCCTCTCATCCTTCTCCTCATCTGTCGACCCCCATCCTCCCATTGCCTCCCTCCTCCTCTCTGCGTTCCCCCCATTCCGCCTACCTCTCATCCTCCCCCGCCCCAGTCGCTGTCATCGGGTCCCAAGGCGCTCGGACAAACATCCAACTACAGACCCCCATGCAAATTTCACGAGCCCCCCATACCTTGAGTGTCCAAGCAGCATTTCGCCAAAGAAACCATGGGCAACAAGATGCGACGGTGGTGTCCAGGTAAGTGCACGTCGAGCGTCGACGCGAAGAGCTCAAGGCCTCTATGCTGGGGGCTCCCATCACAGAAAATGTACAAGTTCGTGTGGTCGGCGGGGATGTTGGCGAAGAAGGCCCTGGTGAGTAGCATCGCAACGCAATCCAGCCGAACGCGAGCACGCCTGAGCGTCTCGCGATTCATGACCGACGAGTCTTCCAGCATGGCTGCGCGAGTGTCCGCGCTCGACGAGAACACCCTGACCCAGTCCCTCTTGGCGTCATTGATATTGGCTGCATCTTTGAGGTGCCGTGACGCCCAGAGCCAATCCAATATGATTGCAACTGGGATAGCAGTGATAAAATGAGCACGCCGTTGAACAACACCACAATGTTGGACCCTAGCGAGTGCATCCACTTCGCTTCTGAACTTGCTGAGCTCAGCTGGCGAGGGACCACCGAACAATCGATCTCTATTGATTTTTCTAGTCACGGCCACGGCGTGAAACACTTGCCATCTCTTCTGAAGCGTTGCAGCGCACAATCGAGGACACACTCGGATTGAAAAGATGCGATGCCTCACGTCTCTCAGCCACTCTGTGATGCAGTTCCCGAATGAGCATTGTCCCCCAAGGCTTCTGTCAGCGAGCGCGTCCCCAGCCTGTGCGATAAGCTGCATCGGATTGAGGTTGCGGGGGTCATCCACCTCAAGGCGATGCAATAACTCCAGAGTCTCCACAGCTAAGTAAAAGACATTGCCGTAAACCTCCCGCGCAGAGACCATTTTGCGAGCTATACTGTCCATGTAAATCATCTCATCATTTTCCGCATCCGATGTCAGCGTCCACTCTGCGAGCACGGCGCCACTGAGGAAGACGGAACCAATCGCTTCCACAGGCTCTCCGCGAAAATCTGGTGGGCACCAGTTCGGGAACAGGGCGGCATTACACACAACGAGAAGGAAGATTGCCCGCCGCCGTCCAGGAACTTCCGCGCGCATCCTGCGCGGCACGACTGCTGCCTGTGGATCGTCAGACACGTCACCACCATCAATCAGAACTTCATTACTTTCGGAACCAGAGCCAGCGATACCATCCATACACAATCAATGTGTGGCGCACCGTGGCTCCAGTCAAGACGCGGCATGAGCCGACATGTAAATTGTTTGAGCCAGGACGGTTGCGGACAGAGTGGTGCAAAACGTGACGACGCAAAGAAATCGTAACCGATTGAAGCTAAAAAACACTAGTTACCCTCCGCCTAATCCTCCGCTGTCGGATCTTTCCCCTATCCAACTCTTTCCCCATGCTCCTCCCTTTTCCAGTTTTATGCTCCGCCCTCCCTCCTATGAGTTTCCCGAGTCGGAAGCTTCTACCAAATCCCCCTATTGTAATTCATGCTCGTTATCTAATTGGGGGCGTGCACTTTTTATGGAGTAGCGTGTCGCGCTCGGATATGCGGGGGGGAATCGCATTCATGTTCATGCAAGAGCGGGGTACCCGACGAGAGCTACCACGTGACACAGACTACAACATACTAACCCCAATCAACCTCAATATTAACGTTCTGTATATTAACAGTTCTGTGTACTGACTACTAACATACTACAACCTCAATGTTAGCATACAACAGACACAGCTAAGTGTTCTGTAGATTAACCTCACTACTAGTAGTATACCCAGCATGCTATTCAGTGCTGAAAGAAAGGACTGTCTGAAACCAGTCTGAAACCAAACAGGGGAAACTCGGAACCATTCTGAAATACCTAGGGGCAGGCTTAGGTTGCAACTCAAGGTTCTACCAATGCCCAGTCCCACCCGCCCTCCCACAACATAAGAAGCAAAGCTGGCACAACTGGGGGCCGAAGTCACACCGGCCAGCCGGTTTGGTACAGCTGATGCGGCCGCGATGGCGGTTGCCGACGGGAACTGGCGAGCGCGTGTTGAATGCCGCGCACGCATTGCCAGACGAGTCGAGAATGGCCCGGTACACCGCAGGAAGCCAGAGGTGGCCGGAGGAAGCCCGACGGTCTGACAGGACACCCCAAAGCATTTTTGTGAAAAAGCATTGGGTTTTTGATGTTTTTATGTTGAAATGCTTGCAAACACACGGTGTTCGGTAGGATTCTGACATGAACGCGCGAGTGTGCTCTTTGTGGTATTTTTTGCACAGGATTCGCGGCCTGGGTGCATGACAGAGCATCGCGAGTGCACCGCGCGATGACGTGAAATCGCTGGATTTGACCGAATTCTTAAGATTCCTATGGTTTTCCTATGATTTCAGCAAGAGAGCCCGGGCGGGAAATTTGTACAATTTTTGTGAAAAAAGCATTGGGTTTTTGATGTTTTTATGTTGAAATGCTTGCAAACACACGGTGTTCGGTAGGATTCTGACATGAACGCGCGCGTGTGCTCTTTGTGGTATTTTTTGCAATGGATTATCGCCGTGGACGACAGGACGTCCATGTCGAGAGGAAAAAAATAAGAAAAATGTTGATTTTGTATTGTTTTTTACAGGTTAGGATGGGACCACCCGGATGCGCCCGCTATCTGCCGGCCTGAGGGGGAGTAGGAGTATATTCTAATAAGGAATAAGGATAGGAGTAGGAGTAGAGTAGGAGTAGGAGTTAGAGGTAGGAGTAGGAGTAGGAGTAGTAGTAGTAGTAGTAGTAGTAGTAGTAGTAGTAGTAGTAGTAGTAGTCGTAGTAGTAGTGTAGTAGTAGTAGTAGTAGTAGTAGTAGTAGTAGTAGTAGTAGTTAGTAGTAGTAGTAGTAGTAGTAGTAGTAGTAGTAGTAGTAGTAGAGTAGTAGTAGTACGGCCGGAACAAGGCCACAAGAACATCGGACAAGAACATGAGACCCTCCGCGGGCCAAAGTACCCCAAACCATAAGGACGTCGAGGACGCCCTTCCGAGGTGTCCCCGACCTTCACTTCCGAGCCAACGTGCGTAAGTACGCATCTGGTTCAGCCCCCAGCCTAAAGCCTTCGACTGCACAGCCTGGACCACGCAACCCCGAAGCCCTGACCCCCCCCCCCGCCCCCCGAGACCCACGCTGTGTTCCTGTGCCCTGGATCTGCCTCCGCGCGTCCGTCGTCATCCACGAGCGCGCGGTTGCTGGAGGCAGCACGTTGACATCGAGACCGAAGAACATGGAGGGTCTTGCCCGCGCCGCGGACGCGCGAGGCCTGCGACCAGCTTAGTCGGGCTCTAGCAGTGGGCCTCAGCGCCACGTCTCACGCCCTGGCACTCATGCACGCGCGCGAGCTCTCGCCCCAACCCCGCGGCGCCCCAGGGAGCCTCGCGCGACCTCGCCTGCTCGCCCCAGACTCAAGGCCGCGGCCGCGCGGCCTGGCCCCCGCCACCCTAGGCCCAGCTCCAGGCTGCTGTTGCCCCAAAACAAGAACATGCGAGGGTGTGCGTCTCCGCGCCGCCGTCATCCACGAGCGTGCGGCTGCTGGAGGCGACACATTGACACCGAGACCGAAGAACATGGAGGGTCCTGCCCACGCCGCGGACGCGCGAGGCCTGCGGCCAGCTTAGGGCTCTAGCAGTGGGCCTCAGCGCCACGTCTCACGCCCTGGCACTCATGCACGCGCGCGAGCTCTCGCCCCAACCCCGCGGCGCCCCCAACAACTCTGGGTTTTGCAGCGGCGCAACTCATGGGTTTTGGTGCATGTGTTCCAGGCCAACATGGCGACTCTTCTATTGCCGATAACGCGAAGCTCCGCACGCGCACACGCCGCCGCGCGCGCGGCGGCGCAGGCGCGCGCGAGGAGTGTTTGTCTGCGCTGTTGTAGAACACATGCACCCAATCGGCAACGACTAAGGGTTCACTTTGATTTCCCAGGCCAACATGGCAACTTTTCTATTGCCGATAACGCGGGCGCCCCACGCGCACGCGCCGCCGGGCGCGAGGGGGTTGTTGTATGCGCCGTTGCAAGACACGTACACCAGAACCCATGTTGACTTGGAAATCCAATCGGCAACCGCTAGTGGTCCACTTTGATTCTCCAGGCCAACATGGCGCTTCTTTCTACTGCTGATAACACCGCCCCACGCCCCTGCGCCGCCTGCCGGGCGCGGCGGCGCACGCCGCGGGAGCGGCGGCGCAGGCGCGCGCGAGAAGTGTTTGCATGCGCCGCTGCAGAAGACATGCACCAACAACCATGTTAACTTGGAAATCAAATTGCCCACTTCCAAGGGCTCCCTTTGAATTCCCCAGTCAACGCGGCAACTGTCCTATTGCTGGCGCTGCGGCGTTACTCGCGCGCGCGCCGCCGCGCGCGCGGCGGCGCAGGAACGCGCGAGAAGTTTTGCGCGCGCCGTTGCAGAAGACATGCACCAGAAACCATGTTAACTTGGAAATCCAAGTGGCAACCGCTAAGGGTTCACTTTGATTTTCCAGGCCAACATGGCGACTCTCCTATTGCCGGTAACGCGAAGCTCCGCACGCGCACACGCCGCCGCGCGCGCGGCGGCGCAGGCGCGCGCGAGAAGTGTGTTGTCTGCGCTGTTGTAGAACACGTGCACCAAAACCCATGTTAACTTCGAAATCCAATCGGCAACCACTGAGGGTTCACTTTGATTTCCCAGGCCAACATGGCAACTTTTCTATTGCTGATAACGCGGGGCGCCCCACGCGCACGCGCCGCCGCGCGCCTGGCGGCGCGGGCGCGCGCGAGGGGTTGTTGTATACGCCGTTGCAAGACACGTACACCAGAACCCATGTTGACTTGGAAATCCAATCGGCAACCGCTAGTGGTCCACTTTGATTCTCCAGGCCAACATGGCGCTTCTTCTACTGCTGATAACACTGAGCGCCCCACGCCCCTGCGCCGCGAGAAGTGTTTGCATGCGCCGCTGCAGAACACATGCACCAAAACCCATGTTAACTTGGAAATCAAACTGCGCACTTCCAAGGGCTCCCTTTGAATTCCCCAGTCAACGCGGCAACTGTCCTATTGCTGGCGCTGCGGCGTTTCTCGCGCGCGCGCGCCGCCGCGCGCGCGGCGGCGCAGGGACGCGCGAGGAGTTTTGCGCGCGCTGTTGCAGAAGACATGCACCAGAAACCATGGTAACTTGGAAATCCAAGTGGCAACCGCTAAGGGTTCACTTTGATTTTCCAGGCCAACATGGCGACTCTTCTATTGCCGATAACGCGAAGCTCCGCACGCGCACACGCCGCCGCGCGCGCGGCGGCGCAGGCGCGCGCGAGGAGTGTTTGTCTGCGCTGTTGTAGAACACATGCACCAAAACCATGTTAACTTCGAAATCCAATCGGCAACCACTAAGGGTTCACTTTGATTTCCCAAGCCAACATGGCAACTTTTTTATTGCTGATAACGCGGTGCGCCCCACGCGCACGCGCCGCCGCGCGCGCGGCGGCGCGGGCGCGCGCGAGGGGTTGTTGTACACGCCGTTGCAAGACACGTACACCAGAACCCATGTTGCCTTGGAAATCCAATTGGCAATCGCTAGTGGTCCACTTTGATTCTCCAGGCCAACATGGCGCTTCTTCTACTGCTGATAACACTGAGCGCCCCACGCCCCTGCGCCGCCGCGCGCGCGAGAAGTGGTTGCATGCGCCGTTGCTGAACACATGCGCCAGAGCCCATGCTAACTTGGAAATCTGACTGGCGACGCTGAAGGTTCACTTTGATTTTCCAATTCAACATGGCGACTCTCCTATTGCTGACAACGCGGGCCTCTTAACTCGCTTTCGGCAGCGCAGACGCGCATGTCAAGTTTCGCGTGGCCTTCGGTGGGACGCACGCACACACGCACACACGCACGCACGCACGCGCGCACATACCCCGCTCTGATGCCCAACAACCGCCAAACTCTCTCCTAGGAACATGCGAGGGCGATTCCTTTCGCGCCACCATCATCCAGGGGGACGCGGTTGCGGATGGCCGCACCTTGACATCGAGACCGAAGAGCATGGAGGGTCCTGCCCGCGCCGCGGATGCGCGAGCCCTGCGGCCTACCCCATGGGCCTTAGCATAGGACCGACATCAGCGCTACGTCCTGAACGTCATCCGCACATCCAACCTCTCAGCCCTGCCGCAGCCCAGGCCCAGGAAGCTGCGCGTGGCTTCGCCCGCCCGCCCTAGCCTCATGCCTGCAGCCGCGCACCCAACTCTCCGAAACCGGAAGCCCACCAGCGGCACCAGCGCCAAGTTCTCACCTAAGAACATGCGAGGGTGATTGCACTCACGCCGCCATCATCAAGGGGCACGCGGTTGCTGGAGGCCGCACCTTGACATCGAAGCCGAAGAACATGGAGGGTCCTGCCCGTGCCGCGGACGCGCGAGCCCTGCGGCCTACGTGCGTACGTAGCCTCAATCAAGCCTGCATCCGCACGCCCTAAGCCCCGCAGCCCGAAGGCCACCAACGCCAAACAGTCCCCTAAGAACATGCGAGGGTGATTGCAATCGCACCACCATCATGAAGGGGCACGCGGTTGCTGAAGGCCGCACCGTGACTTCGGGACCGAAGAACATGGAGGGTCCCGCCCCCGCCGCGGACGCTCGTAGCCGAATCGTGAGCCCCGAACCCCAGCTTTGTCAGAACGAAGGAATAATGGCGCCAAACTGAAGAACATCGAAAATACCCTCCCCCAGGGTGCACAAGAACATGGAACAAAAACGAAGAACATAAGGGTACCCTCCCCGAGCCACCGAAGTTCTTAAGCCTTGTGCCGGCCGTAGTAGGAGGAGGAGGAGGAGGAGGAGGAGGAGGGAAATGGAAAGGGAGGAGGGAGGAGGAGGAGGAGGAGGAGGAGAAGGAGGAGGAAGATGAGGAGGAGGAGGAGGAGGAGGAGGTGAAGAACGAGGGAGGTGGAGGAGATTGAGGAACCGAGTCAGGTCGATCTCTTGGAGGTCGGACTGCCACCTCGTAGAAGCCGAGGAGGAGGATGAAGAGGAGGAACAGGGAAGGAGGGGGGCGCAGCGGCAGGAGGAGGGATGGAGGCGTGAGGAAAGGACGGAGGAAGAGAAGGGGAGGCGGAGAAGAGAAAAGGGAGAGGCGGCAGGGGGAGGGAGGACGAGGAAGGAGGAACAAAAGGACAGGGAAGAGCCCCTGGAAACCTCCCGAGGAGCCAGACGAACGACGCAGAGGGACAAAGAAGGTATGGGAGAGAGAGAAGGACGAGGAATGAGGACGAACATGACAAGGATGAGGACGGGAAGGGGGGGGATGAAGAGGGAACAGGGGAATAGACCTGGCGAGCTCGAGTGCCACACGTTTACGATCGAGTGCAAAAAACCGCTCCACGCCAGGGGGATGACAAAGAGAGGAAGTGAAGAACAAATGAGAAAACATGGGCGGAAAGGGATGAAGGATAAACGATGACGGGGGAAGAGAAGGAGGGGAGGAGAGAGGGGGGACGAGAGGAGAGGAGAGGCGAGAAGAGGACAAAAGATGAGAGGAGACTCCTCGCGCTGCTGTGATCAATTCCTTGTCCTTCAACTCCTCACTGTCGCACCCCGAGACCGGTCGAAAGGGCTGGCCGGGGTGCGTTTTGCCTGAGACTTCCTTACCATTTATGACCCTGAAGCTTAAACATTGAAAGCCGTTTCACATATGGAGGGCAGACCGTTTCCAACACATGGCTCTCGCCGTCGCGCTGCGCACATTCTTCGCCCTACAAACATTGCAAGAACTTTACGGGCTGATGGCGGACGGTATTCAAATTGTGGCTGTCGCCTTAACACCGCGCGCACTCGCGTTAAGACTTCGCAAGAGCTTCACGGATTGAGGGCGGCTCCTCTTCAAAATGTGGTTATCGCCTTTAATATATGATAGAGTTTCGCTGGCTCCCACTGGCAACGCGTACCAGAAACGTGTTTTCTGGAACGATTCAGAACTGCCAAGGCGCAACAGTTGCG
The DNA here is from genome assembly GCA_963575745.1 of Prorocentrum cordatum. Taxonomy (NCBI): domain Eukaryota; class Dinophyceae; order Prorocentrales; family Prorocentraceae; genus Prorocentrum; species Prorocentrum cordatum. The sequence continues at coordinate 82,412 of CAUYUJ010020922.1, read as the reverse complement.
CTGATTCGCGGCGTTGAAATCCAAGGAATGGTGCTCTGGCACGAGTCACGACCGCCAAAACGCAGCACTCAGGTTGATTCGTGGCGTTGATGTCCCGAGAGTGGCGTCTTAGCACGCTTCAGGATCCTCAAACGGTTGTCTCCCCACGGGGCACTTCCCTCAGTGGGGATGAATCTTTGTATGGGGCCTCCGACGACGGAGCCTGGGGGGAGGGTCTGCTCCAATATCGCTGGTGCGTTTTGGGTTTGCTCTGGTCTCCTTTTCGTCGTCCTCCCCATCCTTCTCTGCTCCCTCTGTGGTTCTCCCTTTCCCCTCTCCCTTCTCCCTGATTGCTCCTATGTGCTCCTCCTCCTCCTCCTCCTCCTCCTCCTCCTCCCTCCGCCTCCGCCTCCTCCGCCTCCGCCTCCGCCTCCTCCTCCTCCTCCTCCTCCTCCTCCTCCTCCTCCTCCTCCTCCTCCTCCTCCTCCTCCTCCTCCTCCTCCTCCTCCCATGTTCTGCTCCCGCTGTCCTCCTGATGGCTCGCCTCCTCCTTCCGTGCCCCCCCCTGTGCCCCTGAACCGGCATCTTGGACGTCTCGTGGGGGTCTCCCGACGGCCGTTTGGACGCGTCGTGGTATCCTCATATGGGGCCCAGGGGGGGGCTACGCGGGCCCTGGTGGAAGCCTCCTCTCTTCTTGTTTCTTCGTATTCTCTGCTCCTCCTTTTACTCCTCCTGCCTCCTCCTCCTCCTGTTCCCCGTCCGTCCGTCTTTCTCCGCCACGATGTTTTTCTCTGTCCTCCTCCTCCTCCTCCTCCTCTCCTCTGCCTACTTCCTCCCCTCCTCATCCTCCTCTTCCCTCACTCTCCTCCTCATACCTATTCTGTTTCATCGTTATGGTTCCTTCTTATCCACCCATCTGCTCCGTTCCCCCTCGTCTTGGCCTCCTCCTCCTCCTCCTCCATCCTCCTCCTCCTCTCCTCCCTCAATCCCCACTCCTCCTCATTCCTACTCCTAGCCGCCCTTGGCTCAGGCGTTCAGCATGCGCTTTGAAACAGCTTATTCTGATAAACGGTACACAGCTGTTGACGGGTCTGATTGGCTATGATCTTTTTGCATTCAACTTCTCGGGATTCCTCGCCCGCGCGCTCAGAGCGCTCTATAGCGCAGACGGTGACGCTCCTGAGGCGCAGCCTTGTCCTGACCACGACTCTCGCTGCGTCATTGTGGGCAAAATTGATGGTGAGAAAGGTCGTGTCTCATGGGCGCCATGGCATCGCAGCTGGTCTCAATCGTAAGCGGCATGATCCGAAGGTCTGGCCCCCTCTCGTGCCTGGTCTTCAGGGTGCTGTTCGTGACGGCGGTGCTGCTGGCACCCCTGCAGGCATCCGTCCACAGCGCTGGACATGTTGCTGGGGCGGGTGCAAGAAGAATGAAGGTCGGTACTATTTCGGCAAACACTGCGGCGCACTCAAGAGCGACTCAGCACTGTCTTCCTCTTCATGGTCCTCGGGCGAGTCGATCGAGCTATTCAGTGACCACAGTGGAGGCAGCAAAGGTGGCGGTGGCATAGGCGCCAAAGGAGTGTCCGCCAGCGGCGGCAAGGGCTCCACTGACGGCGCTGCACCACTCACCGCTGAGGAATACTTACAGCTGGCTGAACAATGTGAGAAGCTGGGATATGTGCAGGGCGCAGAGGCCCATTAGACGGCGGCGGCGGCACTTCAAGCTCCAGCTACTGCACTGGCACCCATCCAGGCCCAGCTCAACCGCGCGCACCAGAAGGTTCCAGGCGTGGAGACGCGCCTCGAGAACGCTGTCAACAAATTCGAGCAGCTGGACAACCAGCTCGAGTCGCAACGGTCGCAGGCACTGCTTCTCCGTGCTGAGCTGTTGGAAACTGACAGTGAACACGGAGCGCTTGCGCGCCAACTACTCGACGAACTGTCAGGGCCTGCTGCTTCGCCTCCAGCCGCGCCAGCTGGGAGCAAACTTTGCCTCGGTGATTTGCTTGGCGAGCAGCGGTTCTCAGCAGCTTTCGACCTGGGCGCGGGCGATTGCATCGCGATCGCGGACGAAGACGCCCTGTCCTCGGAGGAGAAGGAGCAGCTCTCGGCCAGAATGGAGCAGTTCAGAAGCGGCACCCCTGACATGGCGCGCAACCTGCTCGCGGGGGCCAAGTCGAAGATCGACGCCCTCGACGGGGGGGCGCAGGCAGCCGGCGCAGGGGGCGGCGGCCAAGAAGAAGCGCTGCGACGAGGGGGGCGAAGGTTTAGCGGGAGGCAGCCCGCCTCCCTCGCAGACGCCACAGGCTTCGGCGGCCGCCGGCTCCGAGCCCGCCGCCTCGCCGGCGCCGACGGGCGGCGAAGCGGCATCTTCAGCGTCGGCGCCTACGGCAGCCTCTCCAGCTTCACAGCCTGGTTCGGCGCCAACCACCGCGTCGACAGCTCGGGCGCCCTCGTCTACACGCGCGCGCGCTGGCCGGATTGCTGGCGCCGCTTCTGATCGAGCCCCCCCAGGAGGAGCGCAGTTTTATCCTTCACCTGGACCTGGGATCTTCGGCCTGCGTTCCCTCTGGACCCCGCGCTTTCGAGTCCTTCGGTTTGGCGGGGGGCATCTTCAGGTCAAACCCCCAGGGGGGCAGCGATGCCTCTTATTCTTTCCGCGACCGCTCAGCGGCGCAAGCGGCTCTCTGGCGTAAGCGAGGCATTCCGATCCTCCTCGCTTCCTCCTCTTGCAGCTCAGCTCACTCGAGGAGTGACTTACTCGACGGTGCAGGCCGTCAACCCGATGGCGCTCGCTGCTCTTTCGCGCTGGCATGGCACTCGGTCAGACAAGTGGCAGCGCGTGCGACATCCCGACTACTCACAGGCGCCAGGCTCCGATTTGTTTCGCTCGACCGTCGGATGTGCGCCCAATGATTTGCCTGGCCCAGGATGCGCCCTGTCGCGCCGCGTTGGTCAGGCCCCCGCTCCCCGCCCCATCCTCGGCGTCGCAGGTTGTGGGGGATCTCACGTTGGAGGGCGCCTGCCTTGGGTGGCCTGAGTCGCCGGTGGATCAGGCTACTCGGAGCTGTCCTCAGCCACCACCTCTTGCTCGAAACGCTCGAACTTTGGTCTCGGGGCGTGAGGGGGCGCGCTCTTCTGGCCCGCGCGTCCTAAACTGTTTAAAAACTCGGCCGCAGCGATCACGCCTGTCCAAGTTGATGCCGCGCCGCCCAGGACGCGGCCCATCAAGTGCAACTCGCGGGGGATAGTGCGCAACATCAAGTGCAACTCCATCAAGCGCATCTCGCGGGGGATTCAGTCCACCAAGTGCAACTCGCAACTCAGGGTGCAGTCCATCAAGTGCAATTCGCGGGGGGCCGGTGCGCTGATTCTGCTCTGCCAAGAGCATCGTCTGATTCGTAATGAAGATACTGATCAGGCTACCGCCTGGAGTCTCCGCCGAGATTGGAAGAGCGCGCGGTCTCCTGCCGTTGCCACGGATGCTGGGGACTCTTCGGGAGATGTTGCTGTCTCCGCGCGCTCCTGGATGGGTTGCTCGGAGGTCCCCAGGGGCCTGGTTCGCACTCGCACGGCCGTGGTGTGTTCGTTTGAGCTGCCAAGGGCCATCCTAGTTGCGTCGGCCAACCTTCGCCACTCTGACGGTCGGATCGAAACCCGGACCTGATTTCGGCCATCGGCCTCTGTTTACCCACGGCGGCGAAGTCCTGCATTCTCGGGGCCGGCTTTAACATGGAGCCTGCGGAGCTCGGGGGTTCGCGTTTTGCGCGGGAGCTCAGAGGCTCCCTCATGCCCCCCAAACCACGTTCGACAACTTCGTGGTGCCTGGTGACCTTAGCAAGGCCATCGAGCGGATCGACGCGCGTTTGGACGCGGAGCCCACGCCCCGTAGGCCTGTGGACCTGATTTTTTGGAGGCGCCTCGGTGTCCTCGAAGCTTTGTCGGCTTGACGTCCTCCCCCGCATCCCTGCGAGGCCGTTGCGGGCCCTGTTCTCCGACCCCAGGGGTGGCGCGGGGCTCAGGCGCATGCCGACTCCGCTCTTTATTCTGTCGAAAAGGACCGCCCTCAGGAAGCTGCCTCTCTTCTCGGTCCGCTTTGCCAGCGCTGGGCCGATGCATCTGATGAAGAACTCATCCCAGTTGTTGGGTCATCTCCTGCGGAGCTCGGATCTCGCGGGCTGGGGCCCCAGGTTGGTCTGGCGCTCATTTCTCGCCAAGGACTCCCAGGTCAGGCATCCCGCCCATTGGTCTATATCTTGGATCGGCCAGCAGCTTCGGCCGCGCATCCATGCTCTGCGATCCAACGTTTCCAGGGCGGCCAACGCGTTAGAGGATTTGATGCCGCAGCCCCCGCTGGCGATTGCAGGCGCTAAGGCTGACTGCGCGCCCATGTTCGACCTGGTGGCGGCTGCCGTCTCGGCCTCGGCAGATCCCGATTCATCAGTTGATGCGTGCACCCGGGTGCGCGAATGCACGCGCATACATATATTTACACACATATATATATATATATATATATATATATACATACATACATACATATACACCTATACGACCACCCTGCGGGTGACGAGGAGGCGCGGGGAGGGGGGCAACAGTGGGCAACAGTTCCGGGGGGCACGGGAGGGGGCGCAGCCGGGCCAAATGTTTCCCGGCCAGAATGTACTGCGCGGGCGCGTTGGACACCAAAACGCAGCTGAACCTCTGCACCTCGACTTTTTCGTTCCCCGCTGTGAACGTGTGATCAAGGACCTTCGGGTCGAGGACCTTCACGTGTCACTTGGCGTACTTGGCCGTCTGGGCGTTCATATTCTTCAGCGTCTCCCACACTCTTGTCGAGCATTTCGGCTGGCGAAGTCTGGCCCTTCGTAGCGAGGCTGGAGGAAGTGCGTGACCGAAGTGGGTGCGTTCGCGGCCCCCCCGCGCACCGACTGCAACAGAAGCCTTGAGCCGAAATCCCTGAATGGTAAGAGAATTGAGGGGGGAGGACTCACCGCCTCGCTCGATCGATCTCACCATGGACCCCACTATCGATTTCACAATCGATCTCACTCGATCGATCACACTATCTATCTCAATCGATCGATTTCACTATCGACCCCACTCTATATGGGAGCCTTGGTGTTCAGAAATAGTTGCGTTTCGGGCTCGCTCTTGGGAGCTTTGGTGTCGAGTTGTTTACGTCACCATTCGCTCTTGGGCGCATTGGTACCATTCCCCCCCCGGGGACCAACGAAATGATACATTATGTCGTTCATTTTGCATGGGTTTGCGGGGCCGTTAGGGCTCGTCTGTTGGACCCCTTGGGGGGCTTTGGGGGGCCTCTTGGGGGCCTCTTGGGAACCTTTTTGGGTTTCTTGGGGGCCTCTTGGGCCCCCCGGGAGCTTCTTGGAGCGACCCTTAAGAGCCTGTTCCGCCAACGTTCGTACTGGAAGCTTTGGTGTTCAGAGATTGTTGCGTTGCCGCGCGCTCTTGGCACAGCATACAGCACGGAATGTCGATGTGCCTGACGATTTGCATTTGCATTTGCTTATCGATGTGCATGTCGATTTGTTTTGTTGATATGCGCGTCGATGTGCATTTCGATTTGTATCTCACTATCGGTCTCACTATCGATCCCACGATCGATCTCACTATCGACTTTACTACCGATCTCATTCGATCGATCTCACTCGATCGATTTCACTGTCGATCTCACTCTCGATCTCGTTTTCGATCCCACTATCGATCTCATTATCGATGTCACTCCATCGATGTCACTATCGGACTCACTATCGATATCACCCCATCGATCTCACTATCGATCTCAATTAACGGGCGAAGAACGGTATACAATAAACTTGTTCGTTGTCGGGGGCGCCTGTCCCAGGGCGGCTGGAAAATGTATACCCTTAAGGTGGCACCGTAGGGGTATATACTTTCCAGCCGCCCAGGGACAGGCGCCCCCGACAGCGAAAAAGTTTATTTTATACTGTTCTTCGCCCGTTAACTCATTATCGATCTCTCCATCGATCTCAATCGATCAATATCACTATCGATTTCACTCAATCGATCTCACCATAGACCCCACTATCGCTCTCACTATCGATCCCACAATCGATCTCACCATCGATCTCACTCGATCGATCTCACTATCAATCTCACTATCGATTTCACAATCGATCTCACAATCGATCTCACTATCGGTCTCACTATTGTTTTCGCACCAGCGGGACACCGGGACACCAGCGGGACACCGGCGGGACACCGGCGGGACACCGCGCGGCCCTTTTTGCCGGTCGGGAAACATTTGGTCCGGCCGCGCCTCAGCCACAGGAGACTTACAAGGACACCAGCGGGACACTGGCGGGACACCGCGCGGCCACGTTTGCCGGGGGGGGGGGAATATCTGCGAGACGGCGCATAGGCCGCGCTCGCTCAGCCTCATCGCGACGCTCTTTCCTCTCGCCCTCCCGCACGCATCAGCAGCGTCCGACACGCAGCACACGCTCCTTCGCGCGGCACGGCACGAACACGAAGCCGGAACGATTTCCCGGGTGGGGGGCTCTCCGTTCACACTTCGATCTCCTCCCTCAACCTCCCGATATATATATATGTATATATGTATATATATGTATATATATATATATACAAGACTGCATTGGCGCTTCGCGCCATGCACCTTGGTTCTTAAAGCTCGGCGTGCAGGATAACCAAATATAGCGATGATTCATTGTTGCCGTTTGCGCCATCGTCGTTATAGTAATGTTATGTATTATCCTTATACTTCCTCTCCTCTTACTCGTAATCTTCCTTGTCTGCGAGCCACTCCTTGTCCTCATCCCCAGTTTTTATTGCAGGGGCTCCTCTTTGGAGGTGTTCTTGGGCCCCTCTCAAAAGCTTTTTGGGGGCCTCTGGGGGCCTCCTGGGCGCCTTTTGGGGGCCTCTGGGGGCTTCTTGCGGCCACCTTGCTACCAACCACGGTCTCCCTGAACGACCGGGTCACGATTGGGAGTGCTTCGGGAGGCGTCTTGGGGCCATCTGGGGCTGTCAGCGGGGCTCTCTTGGGGCCATCTTGCGGCCCTGTTGGACCATATTGGAGCTCTTTTGGACTGTCTGGAAGCCCTTTGACACCGTTGTGGGAGGATTTTTTGGGCCTCTTCGGAGGACTCGGACGCACGGAATACCGAAGAACCGAATGTCCAAAAATTCAATAAAAAACTAAAGGAAAGTGTTGTTTTTTGCACTTGGAGGACCTCTTGGGGGTCTTCTTTGGGTCGTCTTCGGGCGTCTCGGGGCTGTCTGGGGCCGCGTGGGGCTCTCGCGGGGCCGTTTGGCCGCCCTCCTGACCGCTTTGGGCCCGCTGGCAAGGCCCGGCAGGGGCGTCCAGGAGGCCCGGAAGGCCCGGGGGACCCATTGCAAGGCGTCCAGGGGGCCCAAAAGCGCCAGATCCCGGGGGTCCGATTTTCCGGGGGGGGGGGGGGGGATGGGTCCCACCCCCCCGGATTGTAAAAATATAGCAAAGGAATATCAAGGATCTGCATTGGCGCTTCGCGCCATGCACCTTGGTTCTTAAAGCTCGGCATGCAGGATAACCAAATATAGCGATGATTCATTGTTGCCGTTTGCGCCATCGTCGTTATAGTAATGTTATGTATTATCCTTATACTTCCTCTCCTCATACTCGTAATCTTCCTTGTCTGCGAGCCACTCCTTGTCCTCATCCCCAGTTTTTATTGCAGGGGCTCCTCTTTGGAGGTGTTCCTGGGCCCCTCTCAAAAGCTTTTGGGGGACCTCTGGGGGCCTCCTGGGCGCCTTTTGGGGGCCTCTGGGGGCTTCTTGCGGCCACCTTGCTACCAACCACGGTCTCCCTGAACGACCGGGTCACGATTTGGAGTGCTTCAGGAGGCGTCTTGGGGCCATCTGGGGCTGTCAGCGGGGCCCTCTTGGGGCCATCTTGCGGCCCTGTTGGACCATATTGGGGCTCTTTTGGACTGTCTGGAAGCCCTTTGACACCGTTGTGGGAGGATTTTTGGGGCCTCTTCGGCGGACTCGGACGCACGGAATACCGAAGAACCGAATGTCCAAAAATTCAATAAAAAAACTAAAGGAAAGTGTTGTTTTTTGCACTTGGAGGACCTCTTGGGGGTCTTCTTTGGGTCGTCTTCGGGCGTCTTGGGGCTGTCTGGGGCCGCGTGGGGCTCTCGCGGGGCCGTTTGGCCGCCCTCCTGACCGCTTTGGGTCCGCTGGCAAGGCCCGGCAGGGGCGTCCAGGAGGCCCGGAAGGCCCGGGGGACCCCTTGCAAGGCGTCCAGGGAGCCCCAAAAGCGCCAGATCCCGGGGGTCAGATTTTCCGGGGGGGGGGAGTTCCCACTCCCCCGGATTGTAAAAAGTATAGAAAAGGGAATATAT
>CAUYUJ010020922.1:51663-73941 GCA_963575745.1 Prorocentrum cordatum | reverse complement strand
TTGAAGAAGTAGACCAATATTAATATAAACGAGGAGTCGGCCTGAAGGCAAACAACGGGGCCAGTTGCGCAGTCTGGCAGGGGCGCCCGCGCCGACGGAGGATTTGCGCAGAGACAGACGCATCGGAAGGCACGCGCGACATAGGGAGGCGCAGTTGCGCGTTGGGGCACCCCACAACCGCCGAGGATCTGGTCTAGCGCATCGTGGCGGGCTGCGCACCCCGACACACAATGGGTCGATCGTACCCCGACTGAGCGCGCCGAGCCACGACAACTAACTTGGCCCAGGGCCTGTGGTCACCGCTTCGTTGGCGCAGCACTATTCATATTGCAACAACGCGACTCAGACTGGTTTCAGACTGGTGTCCTGAGTGGTTTCAGGTTGGTTTCAGACTGGTTTCAGACTGGTTTCAGACTGGTTTCAGGTTGGTTTCAGGTTGGTTTCAGACTGGTTTCAGACTGGTTTCAGCTGGTTTCAGACTGGTTTCAGATGGTTTCAGCTGGTGTCAGACTGGTTTCAGACTGGTGTCAGGTGGTTTCAGCTGGTTTCAGGTTTTTCCATGTATTTGAGTGCTAGCGCATCACGAGTCAGCCACGCTGCCCTGGTTCAACACTGCCTTGATCCATCAGACTATTGTTGTTGACTTGCCCGAATGAAGCCGAAAAGGACCTCTCCTCCTCCTCCTCCTCCTCCTCCTCCTCCTCCTCCTCCTCCTCCTATTTCTCTTTCTCCTCCTCCTCCTCCTCCTCCTACTCACCCTCTTCCCACCCCCTCTTCCCTCACACCCCATCCCTCCTCACCCTACTCCTCATGATCCTCCTCCTCTTCCTCCTCCTCCTCCCCCTCCTCCTCCTCCTCCTCCTTCTCCTTCTCCTCCTCCTCCTCCCCCTACACCTCCTCCTCCTCCTCATCGGTCGCGTTCCACCCCCCGAGGGAGTGGCTCCAGTTGCCACTTCCGAGGGTTAAAACTGAGGCCAAGCTGTGGCCTCAGTTTTAACCCTCAAGCGGGCCAGGTCACCGATGGCCATGGCGCCGTACGCTGTCCTTTCATCTGATCGCTCCTGATCGCTCCCCCCCTCCGCATCCTCATCCTACCCCCCCCCCTCATCATCCTCATCCTGCCTCCTCATCCTGTCTCCTCCTCGTCCTCCTCCTCCTCCTCCGCTGCCGCTCGCTCTCGGGAGCATTGGTTTCGAGAACCGTTTACGTCACTGCTCGCTCTTGGGAGCCTTGGTGTTACGACCTTGCCACGTCACCGTTCGCTGGTGGGAGCCTTGGTGTCACGAGCTTTTTTGCGTTACCGATCGCCTGTTTTGGGGGGGGGGGGCGTCTCCAAGCGTGACTAAACGCTGTCCGCAGAGCGCTGTCGGCGGATTTGCGAGACTGATGGTCACGCGTCTGCGGGACTGGGAGGGGGGGGGGGGCCGCCCACCCCCTGTGCGATCTGAGGCTGGGGCGGAAAGTGTCTGGAGGAGGAGGCATGAGGAGGAGGCAGGAGGATGTGGAGGACGAGGAAGGGGAGCATGAGGATGAGGAGGAGGAGGAGGAGATGGAGTTGGAGTTGGAGTCCCAAGACAAAGTCTTATCATCAAACCTCTTCTTCAGCACAGCTCCTTCGCCTGACACTGAACTCCCCGAGAACGGCGATGACAAGGTGCAGGGCGCTCGGGCGCCCAGGGGACTCTGGAGCAGATCGGTAGACCTCGAATTGCCACGATTATCGCTCTAGGCCGACAGGGCCGACAGCGACGCGGCCAAGACTTAGTGGACGTACTCTGGGGCCACATGGCGACTCGACTGTCGACTGCAAATGCTGTTGGGAAAGGACCAACGGGGCGCGGGGAGAGGGGAGGGGAGGGGAGAAATCGGAGAGGTTAGACGACGAGGATGGGGAATGAACATGATCATGGGGGGAAGGAGGAGGATGAGGAGGGCGAGTAGGAGGAGGATGTGGAGGAGAAGGAGGAGGACGTCGTACGTCTGGTAGGGGGGGGGATGGGGGTGGTGGAGAGGGGGTCTCGGAAGCCCCTTTCGGAGGAGGAGGGGGAGGATGAGGAGGATGAGGAGGATGAGGAGGAGGAGGAAGAGGAGGAGGACTAGATTGGGGGTGCGGGGGTGCACGCGCGTCCCGACACGAGCGCGCAATGCTTGACACTCGCGCCGCAAGTAGGACATTGCGCCGCCACTCGCGCACATCTTCGCATTCACACTCACACAGCAGCTCGCGCACGGCTTGGCACGGCACATTATTCGCACTCAGACGCACGCGCACGGAGGGCAGTGGAGGGGCGGCGGAGGAGGGGCAATGGGGGACCGAGGGCGGAGGAGGAGGAGGAGGAGGAGGAGGAGGGGGAGGAGGAGGAGGCGGGGACGAGGAGGGATAGGGTGAGGTGGGAGGGGTGAAGGAGGGATGCTGTATGATGTGATGATGTTGCTCAGCCCACTGCATGTGGATACTTCTCCATATACGCGGCAATGTCCTTGTGAGTTGGCTTGTACCATTTATGAGTGCCAAAGCTGTCGGTGCTGGCTCGATCGATCCATGCACCGAGGTAAAGCACTGGCGCACGCTGTCCGAACTTCGCAACGTCTATCGTGATGGATCGGTACTTCGAGCACAGGCCAGCATTGCAATGGTCAACATTCGGGCACGCCACCCTCAAGCCGACCCGCCCCGTCTTCTCGACTTCCCGCTTGAGCCTGCACCCGTGCAAATACATAGGGAAACCGTCTTCTGCAAGTTCCAACTCACCTACGCTTACGTCGATCTTGGGCTTAGGCCCAGTGGAGGAAGCACCAGTCGCCACAGTTGGGGGGTCCACCGCTGGCCGCTCAGAGGACGACGATGCACTTGGTTGCTGCTCAGGTGGCGGTTCTCCAACTACGCTCTGTTTCGATTTCCGAGGCTCCTTGATCACTGGCAGTATTGCCGCCCGATTGTCCAGCAACTCCATCATGGCAGCATTGGGTGGCACGTCCTTGCGCCCCAGTAGCTGTCGGTACTCCAGCGCGGTAAGTCCTGGGCTGACGGAGGGTAGTTTCAACAGAACTTCGTAATATATGGATAGCTGCGAACTGTCGAACGAAGGGCAGCCCCTATCGAACAACTCGTCCTTCATGAGCACGCACTTGAGGTACGTCTTGAATTTCACCCTGGTGTCGTACAGGTCCTTGTTGCCAGGTTGGTGCACGACGTGGTGGGGCGTGCCCTCGCAACCCCTGCCTTCAAGAGCATCGACTAATGCAAGAAACGGTGCTCCCTTCTCGCTCAACCGTCGCTTCGATTGAAGTGGGTGGGCGTCGAAGAGCGTGATGCACCCGTCGACCTCTGATTCCCGCACGTCCCATTGCAGTAGTTTGAGCCTTGCGCCCATCGACGTCCCAGTCATGAGCAGGACGTCCACTGTGGTTGGATCGTCCCGTGCGTAGACGTCAAGCTCTGGAGGCAAACCTGTGAGATGGTCCAGGTCGGGGGTCCACTTCTCCATCCTCTGGACAACCACGTTACCGAGCTCAGGGAGCTGCTCGCCGTCCTCGTCGAATGTCTGAACCTGCTTCCTTTTGGTACTTTTGTCGAGCACTTGGTAGGGGATTACAGTCTCGGATCCGTCGCTGTGTAACTCAGACGGGACTGTTATGGTGATGTAGGTGTACATCTCCAGGGATGCATAAAGCCATTCACGGAGTAATGTGCATTCCCTGGTAGACCGAACCAATGACGGTGCCCCAGATGAGCTGACACCCCCATTTTTCTTGCCATCCTTGCCATGCTTATCGTCATCATTGCCTTTACGTCGCTTCTTGGGGCGCTTGCGCCCAGGGTCGCCTGGGCCCTCGCCGCCTCCAGCACTGTCTCCGTCGTCGTCTGTGTTTCTGTCGTGGGAGTGGTCGTGGCCAGGTCCAGGCCCAGGTGGCTCGTCGTCGTCAGCATCGGCAGGGTCGCTCTCCGAGTCGACGTCGCACGGGGCGTTCAAGTGGTACACGCGATGAATGACATTCTTCGGTTTCGTCCGTGCAGGTCGCCATGCACGCCTGAACTTGATGACGCTGGAATACCTGTCCCACTCAGTTTGCAAGTCCACGGGGAAACCTCCAGGGATCTCATCAGCGTCGTTGAGGTTCTGCAGCAACCTGCTCGTAGATGCCATCCAAGGAAACCCGTGGTGCGGTACTCCTAATGACGCCCTCTTGGCGCGGGCGTGGGGGCTTTCAGCAACAACGTCGTCCATGGGAATAGCATGAAGCCCATCCAGCGCCCGCCGTAGACACGGCATAATATTACCACCATTGGGGGATATGTGGTCGACGTCAGCCCTCAAGTTGTTCGGGAACGTTGCGTCGAGGAACTCACGCGTCACATAATGATGTTGGTCAGGGCGTACTTGGCCAAATCGGGCAATGCAGGTGTCCTTCACTCCAGGCTTGTCCAATCGAGCCAGTAGCCATGGCAGCGTGTCAAGGTAGTGGAAGGCTCGCTTAGCCAGGTGAACAGTAAGGCGCCATAATCCAGATACATGCTGCCAAAGGTGCACGTCGCCTATGTGAGTGTGAGATGTCTTTCTGTGTGGCAGGGGGTGGAGGAATGCAGAGGTGCCCTTACCACGCACGCATTATCCTCATCCTCGTCCCTCATCCTCCATCGTCCCCCCCTCCCACTGGCCCTCATCACCCCTCCCCATCGCCATGTCCCTCCCCCTCATCCGATCTCTTCCCACCTCCCACCTCGCCTCGCCTTCGACACCCCCCCCTTATTTAATTGACGCTTCCGCTAGCCGCAGATCCAACTGCCATCATCCACTTAAGTTGCGGCATTGTGATTCGGGGCGCCCTCGGCATTGCACAACACGGGCGGGGAGTACGTGGGCACATGCATTCAAGAAACCCTAACTCTCGAGCGGGGGTGTAATGCTTACGCCAAACAAAAAGACACCGCCTTGGAACATACCAGCCGTAAATGAATTCACCAACGTAAGCATCTCCGCCAGCGTGTCCGATAAGAAATCCCCTGCTAAGTTCAATCGACGTCCACGCCACCAACATGCACACGAATCGTCGGGGTGGCAGACACACTTCCCAATCCAACCCATAGCATAATCGATCCACTCAGTGTAGTCAGATATACGGTGGAATTGGCACATCCACTCTGCGCTGCCTAATGCCGCAGCAACTCTCTGTACACCGACGGCGTCACCGAACGCAAACCAAGCCACATCGAAGTTATCACGTAGCGTGCCCAACACTTTACCCAATGCTTTCAGCTCGCGATGCAAGGTGTGCCAACGCCACTCTGCAAACGGCGCCAGCGATACCTTGCCGAGGACCTGGGCAGCGCCCACACGGCCGCGTCGCTGCAAGTGCCGCACAAGTTCTTGCACGTTGGATACGCCGCGGAAGAACGCCACCATCGCTTTCAATTTCACGAGGAAGCCTGGCCAGAACCTGCAGCCATTGAGGGCAGTCTGCATTACTAAATCCCATGTGTGACGCCACCCTCGGATGTGCAACGCTCTGGGGAACAATTTGTCTGTCCTCACGGGCAAGCTTGGTAGGGGGCATCCGTAATATCGGAGCAGCTGTGGTAACATATCGTGAATGTTTGGGATTATGCTCTCCGTGCCCATGTCAGTGGTGATCGACAATACTCGATTGCACAGTGGGCGGAGCAAAGCCAGGCCAACAACGAGGAATAATTGCCAGACAAGAGCAGCAACTTTCCCTTCGCAGATGGGGGCGCCAAATTTGCATTCGGGTCTCAGTGGGGGGTGGGGTGGGGCGGCCTTGTCCCGATCGCATGCGCCCTCCTCATCCACCTCGTCATTCGCACTCACCTTTCTCGTTCCTCGACGTGGTCCCCCCCCCGCGCCCTCGTCGCCCTCATCATCCCTCTCATCCTTCTCCTCATCTGTCGACCCCCATCCTCCCATTGCCTCCCTCCTCCTCTCTGCGTTCCCCCCATTCCGCCTACCTCTCATCCTCCCCCGCCCCAGTCGCTGTCATCGGGTCCCAAGGCGCTCGGACAAACATCCAACTACAGACCCCCATGCAAATTTCACGAGCCCCCCATACCTTGAGTGTCCAAGCAGCATTTCGCCAAAGAAACCATGGGCAACAAGATGCGACGGTGGTGTCCAGGTAAGTGCACGTCGAGCGTCGACGCGAAGAGCTCAAGGCCTCTATGCTGGGGGCTCCCATCACAGAAAATGTACAAGTTCGTGTGGTCGGCGGGGATGTTGGCGAAGAAGGCCCTGGTGAGTAGCATCGCAACGCAATCCAGCCGAACGCGAGCACGCCTGAGCGTCTCGCGATTCATGACCGACGAGTCTTCCAGCATGGCTGCGCGAGTGTCCGCGCTCGACGAGAACACCCTGACCCAGTCCCTCTTGGCGTCATTGATATTGGCTGCATCTTTGAGGTGCCGTGACGCCCAGAGCCAATCCAATATGATTGCAACTGGGATAGCAGTGATAAAATGAGCACGCCGTTGAACAACACCACAATGTTGGACCCTAGCGAGTGCATCCACTTCGCTTCTGAACTTGCTGAGCTCAGCTGGCGAGGGACCACCGAACAATCGATCTCTATTGATTTTTCTAGTCACGGCCACGGCGTGAAACACTTGCCATCTCTTCTGAAGCGTTGCAGCGCACAATCGAGGACACACTCGGATTGAAAAGATGCGATGCCTCACGTCTCTCAGCCACTCTGTGATGCAGTTCCCGAATGAGCATTGTCCCCCAAGGCTTCTGTCAGCGAGCGCGTCCCCAGCCTGTGCGATAAGCTGCATCGGATTGAGGTTGCGGGGGTCATCCACCTCAAGGCGATGCAATAACTCCAGAGTCTCCACAGCTAAGTAAAAGACATTGCCGTAAACCTCCCGCGCAGAGACCATTTTGCGAGCTATACTGTCCATGTAAATCATCTCATCATTTTCCGCATCCGATGTCAGCGTCCACTCTGCGAGCACGGCGCCACTGAGGAAGACGGAACCAATCGCTTCCACAGGCTCTCCGCGAAAATCTGGTGGGCACCAGTTCGGGAACAGGGCGGCATTACACACAACGAGAAGGAAGATTGCCCGCCGCCGTCCAGGAACTTCCGCGCGCATCCTGCGCGGCACGACTGCTGCCTGTGGATCGTCAGACACGTCACCACCATCAATCAGAACTTCATTACTTTCGGAACCAGAGCCAGCGATACCATCCATACACAATCAATGTGTGGCGCACCGTGGCTCCAGTCAAGACGCGGCATGAGCCGACATGTAAATTGTTTGAGCCAGGACGGTTGCGGACAGAGTGGTGCAAAACGTGACGACGCAAAGAAATCGTAACCGATTGAAGCTAAAAAACACTAGTTACCCTCCGCCTAATCCTCCGCTGTCGGATCTTTCCCCTATCCAACTCTTTCCCCATGCTCCTCCCTTTTCCAGTTTTATGCTCCGCCCTCCCTCCTATGAGTTTCCCGAGTCGGAAGCTTCTACCAAATCCCCCTATTGTAATTCATGCTCGTTATCTAATTGGGGGCGTGCACTTTTTATGGAGTAGCGTGTCGCGCTCGGATATGCGGGGGGGAATCGCATTCATGTTCATGCAAGAGCGGGGTACCCGACGAGAGCTACCACGTGACACAGACTACAACATACTAACCCCAATCAACCTCAATATTAACGTTCTGTATATTAACAGTTCTGTGTACTGACTACTAACATACTACAACCTCAATGTTAGCATACAACAGACACAGCTAAGTGTTCTGTAGATTAACCTCACTACTAGTAGTATACCCAGCATGCTATTCAGTGCTGAAAGAAAGGACTGTCTGAAACCAGTCTGAAACCAAACAGGGGAAACTCGGAACCATTCTGAAATACCTAGGGGCAGGCTTAGGTTGCAACTCAAGGTTCTACCAATGCCCAGTCCCACCCGCCCTCCCACAACATAAGAAGCAAAGCTGGCACAACTGGGGGCCGAAGTCACACCGGCCAGCCGGTTTGGTACAGCTGATGCGGCCGCGATGGCGGTTGCCGACGGGAACTGGCGAGCGCGTGTTGAATGCCGCGCACGCATTGCCAGACGAGTCGAGAATGGCCCGGTACACCGCAGGAAGCCAGAGGTGGCCGGAGGAAGCCCGACGGTCTGACAGGACACCCCAAAGCATTTTTGTGAAAAAGCATTGGGTTTTTGATGTTTTTATGTTGAAATGCTTGCAAACACACGGTGTTCGGTAGGATTCTGACATGAACGCGCGAGTGTGCTCTTTGTGGTATTTTTTGCACAGGATTCGCGGCCTGGGTGCATGACAGAGCATCGCGAGTGCACCGCGCGATGACGCGAAATCGCTGGATTTGACAGAATTCTTAAGATTCCTATGGTTTTCCTATGATTTCAGCAAGAGAGCCCGGGCGGGAAATTTGTACAATTTTTGTGAAAAAGCATTGGGTTTTTGATGTTTTTATGTTGAAATGCTTGCAAACACACGGTGTTCGGTAGGATTCTGACATGAACGCGCGCGTGTGCTCTTTGTGGTATTTTTTGCAATGGATTATCGCCGTGGACGACAGGACGTCCATGTCGAGAGGAAAAAATAAGAAAAATGTTGATTTTGTATTGTTTTTTACAGGTTAGGATGGGACCACCCGGATGCGGCCCCTAATGGCCGGCCTGAGGGGGGAGTAGGAGTATATTCTAATAAGGAATAAGGATAGGAGTAGGAGTAGGAGTAGGAGTAGGAGTAGAGTAGGAGTAGGAGTAGGAGTAGGTAGTAGGAGTAGTAGTAGTAGTAGTAGTAGTAGTAGTAGTAGTAGTAGTAGTCGTAGTAGTCGTAGTAGTCGTAGTAGTAGTAGTAGTAGTAGTAGTAGTAGTAAGTAGTAGTAGTAGTAGTAGTAGTAGTAGTAGTAGTAGTAGTAGTGGTAGTAGTAGTAGTAGTAGTAGTAGTAGTAGTAGTAGTACGGCCGGAACAAGGCCACAAGAACATCGGACAAGAACATGAGACCCTCCGCGGGCCAAAGTACCCCAAACCATAAGGACGTCGAGGACGCCCTTCCGAGGTGTCCCCGACCTTCACTTCCGAGCCAACGTGCGTAAGTACGCATCTGGTTCAGCCCCCAGCCTAAAGCCTTCGACTGCACAGCCTGGACCACGCAACCCCGAAGCCCTGACCCCCCCCCCGCCCCCCGAGACCCACGCTGTGTTCCTGTGCCCTGGATCTGCCTCCGCGCGTCCGTCGTCATCCACGAGCGCGCGGTTGCTGGAGGCAGCACGTTGACATCGAGACCGAAGAACATGGAGGGTCTTGCCCGCGCCGCGGACGCGCGAGGCCTGCGACCAGCTTAGTCGGGCTCTAGCAGTGGGCCTCAGCGCCACGTCTCACGCCCTGGCACTCATGCACGCGCGCGAGCTCTCGCCCCAACCCCGCGGCGCCCCAGGGAGCCTCGCGCGACCTCGCCTGCTCGCCCCAGACTCAAGGCCGCGGCCGCGCGGCCTGGCCCCCGCCACCCTAGGCCCAGCTCCAGGCTGCTGTTGCCCCAAAACAAGAACATGCGAGGGTGTGCGTCTCCGCGCCGCCGCCATCCACGAGCGCGCGGCTGCTGGAGGCGACGCATTGACACCGAGACCGAAGAACATGGAGGGTCCTGCCCACGCCGCGGACGCGCGAGGCCTGCGGCCAGCTTAGGGCTCTAGCAGTGGGCCTCAGCGCCACGTCTCACGCCCTGGCACTCATGCACGCGCGCGAGCTCTCGCCCCAACCCCGCGGCGCCCCCAACAACTCTGGGTTTTGCAGCGGCGCAACTCATGGGTTTTGGTGCATGTGTTCCAGGCCAACATGGCGACTCTTCTATTGCCGATAACGCGAAGCTCCGCACGCGCACACGCCGCCGCGCGCGCGGCGGCGCAGGCGCGCGCGAGGAGTGTTTGTCTGCGCTGTTGTAGAACACATGCATGTTAACTTCGAAATCCAATCGGCAACCACTAAGGGTTCACTTTGATTTCCCAGGCCAACATGGCAACTTTTCTATTGCCGATAACGCGGGGCGCCCCACGCGCACGCGCCGCCGCGCGAGGGGTTGTTGTATACGCCGTTGCAAGACACGTACACCAGAACCCATGTTGACTTGGAAATCCAATCGGCAACCGCTAGTGGTCCACTTTGATTCTCCAGGCCAACATGGCGCTTCTTCTACTGCTGATAACACTGAGCGCCCCACGCCCCTGCGCCGCCGCGCGCGCGGCGGCGCCGCCGCGCGCGCGGCGGCGCAGGCGCGCGCGAGAAGTGTTTGCATGCGCCGCTGCAGAACACATGCACCAAAACCCATGTTAACTTGGAAATCAAACTGCCCACTTCCAAGGGCTCCCTTTGAATTCCCCAGTCAACGCGGCAACTGTCCTATTGCTGGCGCTGCGGCGTTTCTCGCGCGCGCGCCGCCGCGCGCGCGGCGGCGCAGGAACGCGCGAGAAGTTTTGCGCGCGCTGTTGCAGAAGACATGCACCAGAAACCATGTTAACTTGGAAATCCAAGTGGCAACCGCTAAGGGTTCACTTTGATTTTCCAGGCCAACATGGCGACTCTTCTATTGCCGATAACGCGAAGCTCCGCACGCGCACACGCCGCCGCGCGCGCGGCGGCGCAGGCGCGCGCGAGGAGTGTTTGTCTGCGCTGTTGTAGAACACATGCACCAAAACCCATGTTAACTTCGAAATCCAATCGGCAACCACTAAGGGTTCACTTTGATTTCCCAGGCCAACATGGCAACTTTTCTATTGCTGATAACGCGGGGCGCCCCACGCGCACGCGCCGCCGCGCGCGCGGCGGCGCGGGCGCGCGCGAGGGGTTGTTGTATACGCCGTTGCAAGACACGTACACCAGAACCCATGTTGACTTGGAAATCCAATCGGCAACCGCTAGTGGTCCACTTTGATTCTCCAGGCCAACATGGCGCTTCTTCTACTGCTGATAACACTGAGCGCCCCACGCCCCTGCGCCGCCGCGCGCGCGGCGGCGCAGGCGCGCGCGAGAAGTGTTTGCATGCGCCGCTGCAGAACACATGCACCAAAACCCATGTTAACTTGGAAATCAAACTGCCCACTTCCAAGGGCTCCCTTTGAATTCCCCAGTCAACGCGGCAACTGTCCTATTGCTGGCGCTGCGGCGTTTCTCGCGCGCGCGCGCCGCCGCGCGCGCGGCGGCGCAGGAACGCGCGAGAAGTTTTGCGCGCGCTGTTGCAGAAGACATGCACCAGAAACCATGTTAACTTGGAAATCCAAGTGGCAACCGCTAAGGGTTCACTTTGATTTTCCAGGCCAACATGGCGACTCTTCTATTGCCGATAACGCGAAGCTCCGCACGCGCACACGCCGCCGCGCGCGCGGCGGCGCAGGCGCGCGCGAGGAGTGTTTGTCTGCGCTGTTGTAGAACACATGCACCAAAACCATGTTAACTTCGAAATCCAATCGGCAACCACTAAGGGTTCACTTTGATTTCCCAAGCCAACATGGCAACTTTTTTATTGCTGATAACGCGGTGCGCCCCACGCGCACGCGCCGCCGCGCGCGCGGCGGCGCGGGCGCGCGCGAGGGGTTGTTGTACACGCCGTTGCAAGACACGTACACCAGAACCCATGTTGCCTTGGAAATCCAATTGGCAATCGCTAGTGGTCCACTTTGATTCTCCAGGCCAACATGGCGCTTCTTCTACTGCTGATAACACTGAGCGCCCCACGCCCCTGCGCCGCCGCGCGCGCGAGAAGTGGTTGCATGCGCCGTTGCTGAACACATGCGCCAGAGCCCATGCTAACTTGGAAATCTGACTGGCGACGCTGAAGGTTCACTTTGATTTTCCAATTCAACATGGCGACTCTCCTATTGCTGACAACGCGGGCCTCTTAACTCGCTTTCGGCAGCGCAGACGCGCATGTCAAGTTTCGCGTGGCCTTCGGTGGGACGCACGCACACACGCACACACGCACGCACGCACGCGCGCACATACCCCGCTCTGATGCCCAACAACCGCCAAACTCTCTCCTAGGAACATGCGAGGGCGATTCCTTTCGCGCCACCATCATCCAGGGGGACGCGGTTGCGGATGGCCGCACCTTGACATCGAGACCGAAGAGCATGGAGGGTCCTGCCCGCGCCGCGGATGCGCGAGCCCTGCGGCCTACCCCATGGGCCTTAGCATAGGACCGACATCAGCGCTACGTCCTGAACGTCATCCGCACATCCAACCTCTCAGCCCTGCCGCAGCCCAGGAAGCTGCGCGTGGCTTCGCCCGCCCGCCCTAGCCTCATGCCTGCAGCCGCGCACCCTACTCTCCGAAACCTGAAGCCCACCAGCGCCAAGTTCTCCCCTAAGAACATGCGAGGGTGATTGCACTCACGCCGCCATCATCAAGGGGCACGCGGTTGCTGGAGGCCGCACCTTGACATCGAAACCGAAGAACATGGAGGGTCCTGCCCGTGCCGCGGACGCGCGAGCCCTGCGGCCTACGTGCGTACGTAGCCTCAATCAAGCCTGCATCCGCACGCCCTAAGCCCCGCAGCCCGAAGCCCACCAACGCCAAACAGTCCCCTAAGAACATGCGAGGGTGATTGCAATCGCACCACCATCATGAAGGGGCACGCGGTTGCTGAAGGCCGCACCGTGACTTCGGGACCGAAGAACATGGAGGGTCCCGCCCCCGCCGCGGACGCTCGTAGCCGAATCGTGAGCCCCGAACCCCAGCTTTGTCAGAACGAAGGAATAATGGCGCCAAACTGAAGAACATCGAAAATACCCTCCCCCAGGGTGCACAAGAACATGGAACAAAAACGAAGAACATAAGGGTACCCTCCCCGAGCCACCGAAGTTCTTAAGCCTTGTGCCGGCCGTAGTAGGAGGAGGAGGAGGAGGAGGAGGAGGAGGGAAATGGAAAGGGAGGAGGGAGGAGGAGGAGGAGGAGGAGGAGAAGGAGGAGGAAGATGAGGAGGAGGAGGAGGAGGAGGAGGTGAAGAACGAGGGAGGTGGAGGAGATTGAGGAACCGAGTCAGGTCGATCTCTTGGAGGTCGGACTGCCACCTCGTAGAAGCCGAGGAGGAGGATGAAGAGGAGGAACAGGGAAGGAGGGGGGCGCAGCGGCAGGAGGAGGGATGGAGGCGTGAGGAAAGGACGGAGGAAGAGAAGGGGAGGCGGAGAAGAGAAAAGGGAGAGGCGGCAGGGGGAGGGAGGACGAGGAAGGAGGAACAAAAGGACAGGGAAGAGCCCCTGGAAACCTCCCGAGGAGCCAGACGAACGACGCAGAGGGACAAAGAAGGTATGGGAGAGAGAGAAGGACGAGGAATGAGGACGAACATGACAAGGATGAGGACGGGAAGGGGGGGGATGAAGAGGGAACAGGGGAATAGACCTGGCGAGCTCGAGTGCCACACGTTTACGATCGAGTGCAAAAAACCGCTCCACGCCAGGGGGATGACAAAGAGAGGAAGTGAAGAACAAATGAGAAAACATGGGCGGAAAGGGATGAAGGATAAACGATGACGGGGGAAGAGAAGGAGGGGAGGAGAGAGGGGGGACGAGAGGAGAGGAGAGGCGAGAAGAGGACAAAAGATGAGAGGAGACTCCTCGCGCTGCTGTGATCAATTCCTTGTCCTTCAACTCCTCACTGTCGCACCCCGAGACCGGTCGAAAGGGCTGGCCGGGGTGCGTTTTGCCTGAGACTTCCTTACCATTTATGACCCTGAAGCTTAAACATTGAAAGCCGTTTCACATATGGAGGGCAGACCGTTTCCAACACATGGCTCTCGCCGTCGCGCTGCGCACATTCTTCGCCCTACAAACATTGCAAGAACTTTACGGGCTGATGGCGGACGGTATTCAAATTGTGGCTGTCGCCTTAACACCGCGCGCACTCGCGTTAAGACTTCGCAAGAGCTTCACGGATTGAGGGCGGCTCCTCTTCAAAATGTGGTTATCGCCTTTAATATATGATAGAGTTTCGCTGGCTCCCACTGGCAACGCGTACCAGAAACGTGTTTTCTGGAACGATTCAGAACTGCCAAGGCGCAACAGTTGCGCTGATTCGCGGCGTTGAAATCCAAGGAATGGTGCTCTGGCACGAGTCACGACCGCCAAAACGCAGCACTCAGGTTGATTCGTGGCGTTGATGTCCCGAGAGTGGCGTCTTAGCACGCTTCAGGATCCTCAAACGGTTGTCTCCCCACGGGGCACTTCCCTCAGTGGGGATGAATCTTTGTATGGGGCCTCCGACGACGGAGCCTGGGGGGAGGGTCTGCTCCAATATCGCTGGTGCGTTTTGGGTTTGCTCTGGTCTCCTTTTCGTCGTCCTCCCCATCCTTCTCTGCTCCCTCTGTGGTTCTCCCTTTCCCCTCTCCCTTCTCCCTGATTGCTCCTATGTGCTCCTCCTCCTCCTCCTCCTCCTCCTCCTCCTCCCTCCGCCTCCGCCTCCTCCGCCTCCGCCTCCGCCTCCTCCTCCTCCTCCTCCTCCTCCTCCTCCTCCTCCTCCTCCTCCTCCTCCTCCTCCTCCTCCTCCTCCTCCTCCTCCCATGTTCTGCTCCCGCTGTCCTCCTGATGGCTCGCCTCCTCCTTCCGTGCCCCCCCCTGTGCCCCTGAACCGGCATCTTGGACGTCTCGTGGGGGTCTCCCGACGGCCGTTTGGACGCGTCGTGGTATCCTCATATGGGGCCCAGGGGGGGGCTACGCGGGCCCTGGTGGAAGCCTCCTCTCTTCTTGTTTCTTCGTATTCTCTGCTCCTCCTTTTACTCCTCCTGCCTCCTCCTCCTCCTGTTCCCCGTCCGTCCGTCTTTCTCCGCCACGATGTTTTTCTCTGTCCTCCTCCTCCTCCTCCTCCTCCTGCCTCCTCCTCCTCCTCCTCCTCCTCTTCCTCCTCCTCCTCCTCATCCTCTTCTGTTTCCTCGTTATGGTTCCTTCTTCTCCCCCCATCTGCTCCGTTCCTCGTTTGCCTCCTCCTCCTCCTCCTCCTCCTCCTCCTCCTCCTCCTCCTCCTCCTCCTCCTCTTCCTCCTCCTAGCCGCCCTGGCTCAGGCGTTCAGCCTGCGCTTGCAACAGCTTATCTGCATAACGGTACACAGCTGTTGCGGGCCTGATTGGCTATGATTCTTTTTGCATTCAACTCGCGGGATCTCAGCCCGCGTACTTTCATGTGTGAGCTCCTGCTGGAGCCTTGTCCTGACCACGACTCTCGCTGCGTCATTGTGGGCAAAATTGATGGTGAGAAAGGTCGTGTCTCATGGGCGCCATGGCATCGCAGCTGGTCTCAATCGTAAGCGGCATGATCCGAAGGTCTGGCCCCCTCTCGTGCCTGGTCTTCAGGGTGCTGTTCGTGACGGCGGTGCTGCTGGCACCCCTGCAGGCATCCGTCCACAGCGCTGGACATGTTGCTGGGGCGGGTGCAAGAAGAATGAAGGTCGGTACTATTTCGGCAAACACTGCGGCGCACTCAAGAGCGACTCAGCACTGTCTTCCTCTTCATGGTCCTCGGGCGAGTCGATCGAGCTATTCAGTGACCACAGTGGAGGCAGCAAAGGTGGCGGTGGCATAGGCGCCAAAGGAGTGTCCGCCAGCGGCGGCAAGGGCTCCACTGACGGCGCTGCACCACTCACCGCTGAGGAATACTTACAGCTGGCTGAACAATGTGAGAAGCTGGGATATGTGCAGGGCGCAGAGGCCCATTAGACGGCGGCGGCGGCACTTCAAGCTCCAGCTACTGCACTGGCACCCATCCAGGCCCAGCTCAACCGCGCGCACCAGAAGGTTCCAGGCGTGGAGACGCGCCTCGAGAACGCTGTCAACAAATTCGAGCAGCTGGACAACCAGCTCGAGTCGCAACGGTCGCAGGCACTGCTTCTCCGTGCTGAGCTGTTGGAAACTGACAGTGAACACGGAGCGCTTGCGCGCCAACTACTCGACGAACTGTCAGGGCCTGCTGCTTCGCCTCCAGCCGCGCCAGCTGGGAGCAAACTTTGCCTCGGTGATTTGCTTGGCGAGCAGCGGTTCTCAGCAGCTTTCGACCTGGGCGCGGGCGATTGCATCGCGATCGCGGACGAAGACGCCCTGTCCTCGGAGGAGAAGGAGCAGCTCTCGGCCAGAATGGAGCAGTTCAGAAGCGGCACCCCTGACATGGCGCGCAACCTGCTCGCGGGGGCCAAGTCGAAGATCGACGCCCTCGACGGGGGGGCGCAGGCAGCCGGCGCAGGGGGCGGCGGCCAAGAAGAAGCGCTGCGACGAGGGGGGCGAAGGTTTAGCGGGAGGCAGCCCGCCTCCCTCGCAGACGCCACAGGCTTCGGCGGCCGCCGGCTCCGAGCCCGCCGCCTCGCCGGCGCCGACGGGCGGCGAAGCGGCATCTTCAGCGTCGGCGCCTACGGCAGCCTCTCCAGCTTCACAGCCTGGTTCGGCGCCAACCACCGCGTCGACAGCTCGGGCGCCCTCGTCTACACGCGCGCGCGCTGGCCGGATTGCTGGCGCCGCTTCTGATCGAGCCCCCCCAGGAGGAGCGCAGTTTTATCCTTCACCTGGACCTGGGATCTTCGGCCTGCGTTCCCTCTGGACCCCGCGCTTTCGAGTCCTTCGGTTTGGCGGGGGGCATCTTCAGGTCAAACCCCCAGGGGGGCAGCGATGCCTCTTATTCTTTCCGCGACCGCTCAGCGGCGCAAGCGGCTCTCTGGCGTAAGCGAGGCATTCCGATCCTCCTCGCTTCCTCCTCTTGCAGCTCAGCTCACTCGAGGAGTGACTTACTCGACGGTGCAGGCCGTCAACCCGATGGCGCTCGCTGCTCTTTCGCGCTGGCATGGCACTCGGTCAGACAAGTGGCAGCGCGTGCGACATCCCGACTACTCACAGGCGCCAGGCTCCGATTTGTTTCGCTCGACCGTCGGATGTGCGCCCAATGATTTGCCTGGCCCAGGATGCGCCCTGTCGCGCCGCGTTGGTCAGGCCCCCGCTCCCCGCCCCATCCTCGGCGTCGCAGGTTGTGGGGGATCTCACGTTGGAGGGCGCCTGCCTTGGGTGGCCTGAGTCGCCGGTGGATCAGGCTACTCGGAGCTGTCCTCAGCCACCACCTCTTGCTCGAAACGCTCGAACTTTGGTCTCGGGGCGTGAGGGGGCGCGCTCTTCTGGCCCGCGCGTCCTAAACTGTTTAAAAACTCGGCCGCAGCGATCACGCCTGTCCAAGTTGATGCCGCGCCGCCCAGGACGCGGCCCATCAAGTGCAACTCGCGGGGGATAGTGCGCAACATCAAGTGCAACTCCATCAAGCGCATCTCGCGGGGGATTCAGTCCACCAAGTGCAACTCGCAACTCAGGGTGCAGTCCATCAAGTGCAATTCGCGGGGGGCCGGTGCGCTGATTCTGCTCTGCCAAGAGCATCGTCTGATTCGTAATGAAGATACTGATCAGGCTACCGCCTGGAGTCTCCGCCGAGATTGGAAGAGCGCGCGGTCTCCTGCCGTTGCCACGGATGCTGGGGACTCTTCGGGAGATGTTGCTGTCTCCGCGCGCTCCTGGATGGGTTGCTCGGAGGTCCCCAGGGGCCTGGTTCGCACTCGCACGGCCGTGGTGTGTTCGTTTGAGCTGCCAAGGGCCATCCTAGTTGCGTCGGCCAACCTTCGCCACTCTGACGGTCGGATCGAAACCCGGACCTGATTTCGGCCATCGGCCTCTGTTTACCCACGGCGGCGAAGTCCTGCATTCTCGGGGCCGGCTTTAACATGGAGCCTGCGGAGCTCGGGGGTTCGCGTTTTGCGCGGGAGCTCAGAGGCTCCCTCATGCCCCCCAAACCACGTTCGACAACTTCGTGGTGCCTGGTGACCTTAGCAAGGCCATCGAGCGGATCGACGCGCGTTTGGACGCGGAGCCCACGCCCCGTAGGCCTGTGGACCTGATTTTTTGGAGGCGCCTCGGTGTCCTCGAAGCTTTGTCGGCTTGACGTCCTCCCCCGCATCCCTGCGAGGCCGTTGCGGGCCCTGTTCTCCGACCCCAGGGGTGGCGCGGGGCTCAGGCGCATGCCGACTCCGCTCTTTATTCTGTCGAAAAGGACCGCCCTCAGGAAGCTGCCTCTCTTCTCGGTCCGCTTTGCCAGCGCTGGGCCGATGCATCTGATGAAGAACTCATCCCAGTTGTTGGGTCATCTCCTGCGGAGCTCGGATCTCGCGGGCTGGGGCCCCAGGTTGGTCTGGCGCTCATTTCTCGCCAAGGACTCCCAGGTCAGGCATCCCGCCCATTGGTCTATATCTTGGATCGGCCAGCAGCTTCGGCCGCGCATCCATGCTCTGCGATCCAACGTTTCCAGGGCGGCCAACGCGTTAGAGGATTTGATGCCGCAGCCCCCGCTGGCGATTGCAGGCGCTAAGGCTGACTGCGCGCCCATGTTCGACCTGGTGGCGGCTGCCGTCTCGGCCTCGGCAGATCCCGATTCATCAGTTGATGCGTGCACCCGGGTGCGCGAATGCACGCGCATACATATATTTACACACATATATATATATATATATATATATATATACATACATACATACATATACACCTATACGACCACCCTGCGGGTGACGAGGAGGCGCGGGGAGGGGGGCAACAGTGGGCAACAGTTCCGGGGGGCACGGGAGGGGGCGCAGCCGGGCCAAATGTTTCCCGGCCAGAATGTACTGCGCGGGCGCGTTGGACACCAAAACGCAGCTGAACCTCTGCACCTCGACTTTTTCGTTCCCCGCTGTGAACGTGTGATCAAGGACCTTCGGGTCGAGGACCTTCACGTGTCACTTGGCGTACTTGGCCGTCTGGGCGTTCATATTCTTCAGCGTCTCCCACACTCTTGTCGAGCATTTCGGCTGGCGAAGTCTGGCCCTTCGTAGCGAGGCTGGAGGAAGTGCGTGACCGAAGTGGGTGCGTTCGCGGCCCCCCCGCGCACCGACTGCAACAGAAGCCTTGAGCCGAAATCCCTGAATGGTAAGAGAATTGAGGGGGGAGGACTCACCGCCTCGCTCGATCGATCTCACCATGGACCCCACTATCGATTTCACAATCGATCTCACTCGATCGATCACACTATCTATCTCAATCGATCGATTTCACTATCGACCCCACTCTATATGGGAGCCTTGGTGTTCAGAAATAGTTGCGTTTCGGGCTCGCTCTTGGGAGCTTTGGTGTCGAGTTGTTTACGTCACCATTCGCTCTTGGGCGCATTGGTACCATTCCCCCCCCGGGGACCAACGAAATGATACATTATGTCGTTCATTTTGCATGGGTTTGCGGGGCCGTTAGGGCTCGTCTGTTGGACCCCTTGGGGGGCTTTGGGGGGCCTCTTGGGGGCCTCTTGGGAACCTTTTTGGGTTTCTTGGGGGCCTCTTGGGCCCCCCGGGAGCTTCTTGGAGCGACCCTTAAGAGCCTGTTCCGCCAACGTTCGTACTGGAAGCTTTGGTGTTCAGAGATTGTTGCGTTGCCGCGCGCTCTTGGCACAGCATACAGCACGGAATGTCGATGTGCCTGACGATTTGCATTTGCATTTGCTTATCGATGTGCATGTCGATTTGTTTTGTTGATATGCGCGTCGATGTGCATTTCGATTTGTATCTCACTATCGGTCTCACTATCGATCCCACGATCGATCTCACTATCGACTTTACTACCGATCTCATTCGATCGATCTCACTCGATCGATTTCACTGTCGATCTCACTCTCGATCTCGTTTTCGATCCCACTATCGATCTCATTATCGATGTCACTCCATCGATGTCACTATCGGACTCACTATCGATATCACCCCATCGATCTCACTATCGATCTCAATTAACGGGCGAAGAACGGTATACAATAAACTTGTTCGTTGTCGGGGGCGCCTGTCCCAGGGCGGCTGGAAAATGTATACCCTTAAGGTGGCACCGTAGGGGTATATACTTTCCAGCCGCCCAGGGACAGGCGCCCCCGACAGCGAAAAAGTTTATTTTATACTGTTCTTCGCCCGTTAACTCATTATCGATCTCTCCATCGATCTCAATCGATCAATATCACTATCGATTTCACTCAATCGATCTCACCATAGACCCCACTATCGCTCTCACTATCGATCCCACAATCGATCTCACCATCGATCTCACTCGATCGATCTCACTATCAATCTCACTATCGATTTCACAATCGATCTCACAATCGATCTCACTATCGGTCTCACTATTGTTTTCGCACCAGCGGGACACCGGGACACCAGCGGGACACCGGCGGGACACCGGCGGGACACCGCGCGGCCCTTTTTGCCGGTCGGGAAACATTTGGTCCGGCCGCGCCTCAGCCACAGGAGACTTACAAGGACACCAGCGGGACACTGGCGGGACACCGCGCGGCCACGTTTGCCGGGGGGGGGGGGAATCATTTGGTCCGGCCGCGCCTCAGCCACAGGAGACTTTCCTCTCGCCCACCGACGCAGCTTCGCCTCGCCCGCACGCGCGGCACGCACGAACACGAAGCCGGAACCGATTTCCCGGTGGGGGGCTCTCCGTTCCACTTCGATCTCACCCCCCAACCTCCGATATATATATATATATATATATATATATATATATATATATACAAGACTGCATTGGCGCTTCGCGCCATGCACCTTGGTTCTTAAAGCTCGGCATGCAGGATAACCAAATATAGCGATGATTCATTGTTGCCGTTTGCGCCATCGTCGTTATAGTAATGTTATGTATTATCCTTATACTTCCTCTCCTCTTACTCGTAATCTTCCTTGTCTGCGAGCCACTCCTTGTCCTCATCCCCAGTTTTTATTGCAGGGGCTCCTCTTTGGAGGTGTTCTTGGGCCCCTCTCAAAAGCTTTTTGGGGACCTCTGGGGGCCTCCTGGGCGCCTTTTGGGGGCCTCTGGGGGCTTCTTGCGGCCACCTTGCTACCAACCACGGTCTCCCTGAACGACCGGGTCACGATTTGGAGTGCTTCGGGAGGCGTCTTGGGGCCATCTGGGGCTGTCAGCGGGGCTCTCTTGGGGCCATCTTGCGGCCCTGTTGGACCATATTGGAGCTCTTTTGGACTGTCTGGAAGCCCTTTGACACCGTTGTGGGAGGATTTTTTGGGCCTCTTCGGAGGACTCGGACGCACGGAATACCGAAGAACCGAATGTCCAAAAATTCAATAAAAAACTAAAGGAAAGTGTTGTTTTTTGCACTTGGAGGACCTCTTGGGGGTCTTCTTTGGGTCGTCTTCGGGCGTCTTGGGGCTGTCTGGGGCCGCGTGGGGCTCTCGCGGGGCCGTTTGGCCGCCCTCCTGACCGCTTTGGGCCCGCTGGCAAGGCCCGGCAGGGGCGTCCAGGAGGCCCGGAAGGCCCGGGGGACCCATTGCAAGGCGTCCAGGGGGCCCCAAAAGCGCCAGATCCCGGGGGTCCGATTTTCCGGGGGGGGGGGGGGGTCCCACCCCCCCGGATTGTAAAAATATAGAAAAGGGAATATACAAGACTGCATTGGCGCTTCGCGCCATGCACCTTGGTTCTTAAAGCTCGGCATGCAGGATAACCAAATATAGCGATGATTCATTGTTGCCGTTTGCGCCATCGTCGTTATAGTAATGTTATGTATTATCCTTATACTTCCTCTCCTCTTACTCGTAATCTTCCTTGTCTGCGAGCCACTCCTTGTCCTCATCCCCAGTTTTTATTGCAGGGGCTCCTCTTTGGAGGTGTTCTTGGGCCCCTCTCAAAAGCTTTTTGGGGACCTCTGGGGGCCTCCTGGGCGCCTTTTGGGGGCCTCTGGGGGCTTCTTGCGGCCACCTTGCTACCAACCACGGTCTCCCTGAACGACCGGGTCACGATTTGGAGTGCTTCGGGAGGCGTCTTGGGGCCATCTGGGGCTGTCAGCGGGGCTCTCTTGGGGCCATCTTGCGGCCCTGTTGGACCATATTGGAGCTCTTTTGGACTGTCTGGAAGCCCTTTGACACCGTTGTGGGAGGATTTTTGGGGCCTCTTCGGCGGACTCGGACGCACGGAATACCGAAGAACCGAATGTCCAAAAATTCAATAAAAAACTAAAGGAAAGTGTTGTTTTTTGCACTTGGAGGACCTCTTGGGGGTCTTCTTTGGGTCGTCTTCGGGCGTCTTGGGGCTGTCTGGGGCCGCGTGGGGCTCTCGCGGGGCCGTTTGGCCGCCCTCCTGACCGCTTTGGGCCCGCTGGCAAGGCCCGGCAGGGGCGTCCAGGAGGCCCGGAAGGCCCGGGGGACCCATTGCAAGGCGTCCAGGGGGCCCCAAAAGCGCCAGATCCCGGGGGTCCGATTTTCCGGGGGGGGGGGGGG
>CAUYUJ010020922.1:29163-44163 GCA_963575745.1 Prorocentrum cordatum | reverse complement strand
TCGCCAGGATAGGTCCACATCCACCGCTCCACGAGCCCTCGGAACACGACCCAGCGGCAGCGCCATCAGAACTTCGAGGGCCACCAGCAGATCTACATGGGCCACCAGTAGAGCTTCGACGGCAAGAGGCAGAGCCCAACGATCCACTGCCTGATCCTCGAGGGCCACCAGCAGAGCTTCGACGGCAAGAAGCAGCGCTTCGAGGGTCACCAGCTGAGCCTCGAGGGCCACCAACAGGGCTTCCGCGGCAAGAAGCCGAGCCTCAAGACCCAACAACTGAACTTCGAGGGCCACTGGCAGAGCTACGACGGCGCGAGGCAGAGCTTGGAGGGCCACCAGCTCCGCCTCAAGAGCCAATCTCTGAGAGCTCCGGACAATACACCACCACCAGCCCCGTCCGGGCCTACCCTGGGCCCTGGGCTGGTGTACAGGTCCTCCTGGCCCAGGCCCGGAGGTCTATACACCAGCCCAGGTCCCAAGATGAACCTGGCCAAGGCTGGTGGTGGTGTATTGTTATGTCGGGCGTGTCCCCCTACAGGGGGATTTTCGACAAAAAATAAAAAATACCCCAAACATGCCCCAAAAAGTAAAAAATACCCCAAACATGCCCCAAAAAGGTAAAAAAATACTCCCAAAATAGTCCCCAGACTATTTTTGGACTACTTTTTGACTATGTTTGGGGTACTTTTTATTTCTCGTCGAAAATCCCCCTGTAGGGGGACAGGCCCGACTTAAGTGTATTGGTGGCGTCCCTCTGACACAAGCCGAGCCACCGGGACCACGCGCAGAGCAACGAGGGCCGCAAGCGGGTCTACGAGAGCCACCGGCCGAGCTGCGGGGACCACCAGCGGAGCCGCGAGGGCCGCCCGCTGGGCTGTGAGAACCACCAGCAGAGCCACGAGGGCCCCAAGCTGAGCAACCAGGACCGCGCGCTGAGCCACGAAGGATGCACGCAGCTCGGCTAACGACGTGGGTCGCCTGCCGAGCTGCAGCTGCGAGGGGCATGTGGGCTGAGCCACGAGGGCCGCGAGCAGAGCCTCGAGGGCCACGGGCAGAGCATCGAGGGCAAGCGGCTGAGCCACGAGGGCCCCGAGCCGAACTGCGAGGACCGCAGGCCGAAGAGCTGCTGGAGCCACCCGCTGGAGCGCCCTGAGCCTCCGGCAGCAGGGCCGCCGGCGGAACCACAGGGGGCCACCCGAGAGCCACCGGCAGGGCCACGAGGACCACCTGGTGAGCTACTGGGAACCACGCGCTGAGCCACGAGAGCCACAAACAGGGCTACGATTAGGTCGGGCATGTCCCCCTACAGGCGGATTTTGGACGAAAACTGGCAATAGCCAAACAATACTCCAACATCGTCAACAAAAATAACACAAAAAATCATCCCCAGACGATGTTCGGACTATGTTTGAGCATTGCTCCTGTAGAGGGACAGGCCCGACTTGAGGCTACGAGGACCACCAGCCGAGCCACGACGGCCACCAGCCGAGCTACGAGGGCAGACTGCGCAACCCGTGGCCGCACGCTGAGCCGTGAGAGCCTCCCCTGCAGGGCTGCCATGGGCGACGACCTGAACTGCGCAGGTCTAGGCCTCCTAGATGGGGTCCGAGTAGATGGGGTCGGAGGATCGCAGCGCATTGGCGATACATCGGCGACGCGGCTCGATGCGGAGCCCGCTTTTCTCCACGCAGGCGGCGCCGATGCATCGCCGACGTCGCCAGTGCATCGCCGATGCAATCGCCGATACATCGGCGATGCTCTGGCGATGCGGCGCGATCCCTCGACCCCATCTACTCGGACCCCATCTGGGAGGCCTCTAGAAGGCCACGAGCAGAGCCTCGAGCGCCGCCATCTCAGATACGAGGGCCGCCTGCTGAGCTACGAGGACGGCAAGCCGAGCTGCGAGGGCCGTGGGCAGAGCCGCGACGCGAGGGCCCCTGCGCGGAGCTGCGAGGGCGGCCGCCAGAGGAGCGGCGAGGGCACCCACCTGAGCCGCCAGAGCCACCAGCAGAGCGAGCCGGGCCACTCGCACAAGCCGAAGTGCTCGAGCACGCGGGAGGACGAGAAGTGCTCGGCACGGTGTGCTTTGGGCTGGCGGTTCGGAGAACTGGTTGCTCTGGCGTGGTTGGTCCACCTGGTCTGGTCGGCAAGATTCGTTCGGATCCGGTCTAGGCTAGTTGGTATCATCGGTTTGGTCGCGGAGGTTCCGTTTCTTGTCTGGTTGGGTCGGTTGAATTTGTATGTTCGGTTCGCTTGGCTGGCCTTGGTTGGTTGGTCTGGTTTGGTTGGCATGGTTTGGTTGGTCGGATTTGTCGAGTAGCTCATCTGGCTGGTCTGATCTGGGCTAGCTGGTCTGGTCTGGTTGGTTGTTCTTGGTTGGTTGGTCGATCAGCCTCTGTACCTGGTCTACCTGGTCTTGTGGTTTGGCTGGTCCAGCTAATTTAGCTGGCTTTGCCTGGTCCGCGTGCTGCGCAGGATTTCGACGAGGACAAGCAGCATCAGCAGGAGCTGCAATAGCGGCAGAATCATGGACAGCATCAGCTCGCAGAGGAGAAATCCGAGGATGACCAGAGGGAGGTGGAAGAGGGGAGAAACTACATCAGCAGCGATACCATTTCTAAGTCCCGGAACCACGGAGGAGGTGGAGGAGGATAAGGAGGGGGGAGGAGGAAGAGTGATGATGATGACGATGCTGCTGATGAAGAAGAATAAGAACAATCATCATAATAATAGTGGAACCAGTACAAGGAAAATAACAATACTAATAATGATAATGATAATGAAAGTACCAATGCAATTGAAATTATAATACGAATGCGAATTTAAATACTAAGAATTATACCAATACTAATACGGATGCTAAACATGATAATAGTAGTACTCCTAATCATACTTATAATAACAGCACTCATACTCACAATTGTAACAATAACGTAGGAATAATACTAAGAAGAACAGGACTCGGGTTCCAGCATTTCGTTCCGCATGTTGCGCTGATGGCTGCGCTGCCCGATGCAGCCCCCTCCTGGTCCCGCGCAACATCAACTGCCGCACCACCTACCGCGGGAGGAGGAGGAGGAGGAGGAGGAGGAGGAGGAGAAGCAGGAGGAGAAGAAAGAGGAGAAGCGAGGAGAAGAAAGAGGAGGAGGGGGAGGAGGAGGAGGATGGGAGGAGGAGGAAGAGGAGGAGCAGGCGCAGGAGGAGGAGGAGGAGGAGGAGGAGGAGGAGGAGGAAGAGCAGGAGACCTCCGCCCCGCTGCATGGCACGCCCCTCCCCCTCACCCCGTCCAGCTCGGCGAAGCCGTGCCGCCCGACCTCGAACTCCAGCAGCCGTCCGGGGGGCGTGACCCTTCGGATCGGAGGGGGGGGGCCCTCAACATCCAATGACACCCTTCCTCCAGGGGGGGGGGGCGGGGGCGGAAGGCAGAAGGAACAGGCAAGCTCTCCCTGCGCCAACTCCAACCTTGCCCCTCGCTCCTCGTGCCTCCTCCTCCTCCTCCTCCTCCTCCTCCTCCTCCAACTCCTCCTCCTCCTCCTCCTCCTCCTCCCTCCTCCCTCTCCTCCACCTCCTGCTCCTCCTCCTCCTCCTCCTCCTCCTCCTCCTCCTCCTCCTCCTCCTCCTCCTCCTCCTCCTCCCCCTTCTCCTCATCCCCCTCCTAGCCCCCCCCCGACGACGCCTTCGGCGCCGCCCCTGTCGCGCTCCGCGCGCCAGGGAGGGGGCTCCGAGACTGCCGCGCGGAGCGCCACGAGTTTATGCTCAGGACGCTTGCTCTTCTTCGAGGCTTGACCTCGAGATCCGGCGCAGCTGCAGAGCCATCGGGCCCCACTGCCGGGTCGGACAACCGCCGAGAGAGCCTCCGGCTGCCACCTCCTTGCCGTCGCTCGGACGTCCCTTTCCCGTGCATTCTTCGGTCTCGTGCGTGCTTTTTGCTGCTCGGTGGTCCCGGATGGTCCTCGATGGTTCTTCGGCGGTGGACAAGCCTCCTTTTAATAAACCTCCCCTTCGTGAAAACGGCCTGGGACCGAAAGGACCGAAACCGACGGACCTGGACCCGCAACAATGACGGCCGCGACGCCCCCTCGCGAACCGAAACCGGCCACTTCCTTAGTCGACGCGTCAGGGCAGGAGGTCTATCCAAGGCGTTCCTTTTCCTGTGCAGGCTCCTCGGCACCGCCTGCACCCCGGCCCGCCCTCAGGCCGCCGGAGGCCCCGCCCGCCTGTGCCCTGTCTCCCCAATTAGAGCTGTGCGCAGCCCGCCTGGCTTTTACCGGAAGAGGTCCGCTCTCGCCCCGCAGACCCAAAAGGCCAGGGTAGAAGGTCTACCCACCTCCGATGGTCCTCGCCGAGAAAACATGCACACGCCCGAGCGATGCCAACGCCTCGAGGGCACTAGGCTCGCCTCCCCGGCCGAGCCGTGCTCGGCACGCATTCCTTAATCGACGTGTCAGGGTAGGAGGTCTCTCCACCTCCGATGCTTCTCGCCGAGAAAACATGCACACGCCCGAGCGATGCCAACGCCTCGAGGGCGCTGGGCTCTCGGCTCCCCGGCCGAGCCGTGCTCGGCACGCATTCCTTAATCGACGTGTCAGGGTAGGAGGTCTCTCCACCTCCGATGCTTCTCGCCGAGAAAACATGCACACGCCCGAGCGATGCCAACGCCTCGAGGGCGCTGGGCTCTCGGCTCCCCGGCCGAGCCGTGCTCGGCACGCATTCCTTAATCGACGTGTCAGGGTAGGAGGTCTCTCCACCTCCGATGCTTCTCGCCGAGAAAAAAAATGCACACGCCCGAGCGATGCCAACGCCTCGAGGGCGCTGGGCTCTCGGCTCCCCGGCCGAGCCGTGCTCGGCACGCATTCCTTAATCGACGTGTCAGGGTAGGAGGTCTCTCCACCTACGATGCTTCTCGCCGAGAAAACATGCACACGCCCGAGCGATGCCAACGCCTCGAGGGCGCTGGGCTCTCGGCTCCCCGGCCGAGGCGTGCTCGGCACGCATTTCTTAATCGACGTGTCAGGGTAGGAGGTCTCTCCACCTCCGATGCTTCTCGCCGAGAAAAAAAATGCACACGCCCGAGCGATGCCAACGCCTCGAGGGCGCTGGGCTCTCGGCTCCCCGGCCGAGGCGTGCTCGGCACGCATTTCTTAATCGACGTGTCAGGGTAGGAGGTCTCTCCACCTCCGATGCTTCTCGCCGAGAAAACATGCACACGCCCGAGCGATGCCAAGGCCTCGAGGGCACTGGGCTCGGCTCCCCGGCCGAGGCGTGCTCGGCACGCATTCCTTAATCGACGTGTCAGGGTAGGAGGTCTGTCCACCTCCGATGGTCCTCGCCGAGAAAAGAAATGCACACGTCCGAGCGATACCAGGGCCTCGAGGGCGCGGAGCTCGGCTCCCCGGAAGAGGGCCGTGCTCGGCACGCATTCCTTACTCGACGCGTCAGGGTAGGAGGCCTCTCCACCTCCGATGCTCCTCGCCGAGAAAGAAATGCACACGCCCGAGCGATGCCAAGCGCCTCGAGGGCGCTGGGCTCTCCGCTCCCCGGGCCGAGCCTCATGTCGGGCGTGTCCCCCTACAGGGGGATCTTCGACGAAAAGATAAGAATACCCCCAACATACCCCGAGAAGGCCAAACAATACTCAAAAAATAGTCCCCAGACTGTTTTTACATGTTTTTTTTATGTTTTTATGTGTTATTATTCTTCTTTTTATTATTTTTATTATTATTCGTCTGCTTCTTCTTATCATCATCATTATCATTATCATTATTATGATTAGGACTATTATTATTACTACTACTAATTATTATTATTACTATTATTATTAGTATTAGTATTATTATTATTATTTTTGTTATTATTATTATTATTATTATCATCATCATTAGTAGTATTACTATTATTATTATTATCATTAGTATTATTATTATTATTATTATGATTATTATGATTATTATTAGTATTAGTATCATAATTACTACTATTACTATTTTTGGTGTATTTTTTGTTTTTCGTCGACAATCCCCTGTAGGGGGCCAGGCCCGACTTCAGCCGAGAGCCGTGCTCTCGGCACGCGGCCCCCGCCGCCCCCGAGGGGCGCGCGCGCGCCCCGAGGGCGAGCGGGGCCTCCGCGGCGCGGCGCGCGCGCGGCCCGACCTCCCCGCGCCCGCGCGGGCGACCTGCAGGGTCAGGGAGGAGGAGGAGGAGGAGGAGGAGGAGGAGGGGAGGAGGGAGGAGGAGGAGGAGGAGGAGGAGGAGGAGGTCCCCCTGCGGGCGGGCCCTGCACGAGAAGGCGGACTTAAGTCGGGCGTGTCCCCCTGCAGGGGGATCTTCGACGAAAAATGGGCGATACTCAAAAAGCACTCCTACATGATCAAAGAAGTACTCAAAAATAGTCCCCAGGGAAAAAATGCTTCTTGCCGAGGGAAAAAATGCACGCGTCCGAGCGGTGCCAAGCGCCTCGGAGGGCACTGGGCTCTCGGCTCCCCGGCCGAGAGCCGTGCTCGGCACCGCGGCCCCCTCCCCCGCGAGGGGGGCGCGCCCCGAGGGCGACGGGCCGCCGCGGCGTGGAGCGCGCGCGGCCGACCTTCCCGCGCCCGCGCGGGCGACCTTGGAGGGGCCCTGGGACACGCAAATAAATACACCAGATTTCGTAATAAAAGGGAGGGGGTACAACCCTCCCAGACGAGAAGTCTTGGACCCCCCCAGACCATCCATGAAAGGGCGGCCCTTTGCCCAGACCCCCCCGAACCCTCCAAGACAGCTCAAATCAGACCCCCCCCCAAATGTGACCCCCCCACTTTATTTTGGAATCCGGAGTACACACAAATAAAAGGATTCCCCGTATTTCCCCCATAGTTTCTGGGGTTTTGTCTTCCCCCACACACTTCCCATGTTTTCCCACATTTCCCTGGGAGTGGACGATTCATTGTGTCTGTGTGCTTTTTCCCCTCCTGAGACCTGCAGGGTCAGGTCGGGCAGGTCCCCCTGCAGGCGGACCCTGCACGGGAAGTCGGACCTAAGTCGGGCGTGTCCCCCTGCAGGGGGATCTTCGACGAAAAATGGGCAATACTCAAAAAGTACTCCTAAATGATCAAAGAATACTCAAAAATAGTCCCCAGACTATTTTTGGACTATTTTGGGGGTATTTTTCATTTTTCGTCGAACATCCCCCTGTAGGGGGACACGCCCGACTTGAAGTCAGACATGCCCACCACGTGCCCAGACGTCGCCAAAGCATGCCCGAGGCATCGCCCCCAGACTCAGACTGCGTGTCTTGACGGTGTTCTGACAACAGTGCGGGCGCGTCCGCAAGAGACCCTCGCAAGAAAACCAACCCTGAGAACCCGCGCGCGAGGTGCACCGGAGGGGAAACCTGGAGCACCCTGAACGCAGCAGCTCCTCCAGCGGCCGCGGGAAGTCGCCGCGCCGCGCGCGGAGCGAAGAAACCCAGGGGTACCCTGACGCAACGCAGATGGTTTCTCGCTGCCGCTGCGGCCCTCAGAAACTGAGGGAATCCTTAAGATCGGCATCGAGGTGAGGTGATGTCAAACATACGGATAAGGATATGTTTCAAACTGGTAAACTGTATGTCCTCCTCTGGCCATCGCTCGGACGTCAATTCCCTGTGTTTGTTTTTCGGTTTAGTGCGTGTTTTTTTCGCCAACTGATCAAGGATGCTCCTCGATGGTCCTCGCCGAAGGAAAAATGCACACGTCCGAGCGATGCCAAGGACCTTCAGGGGGTCGTCTCCTCCTCCACCTCCTCCGCCTCCTCCTCCTCCTGCTCCTCCTCCTTCTCCTGCTCCTCCTCCTCCTCCTCCTCCTCCTCCTCCTCCTCCTCCTCCTCCTCCTCCTCGTCCTCCTCCTCCTCCTCCTCCTCCTTCAAGGGGACGTGCCCGACTTGACCGCAGGGCCCGGGGCGCTCCTCTCGGCCCGCCGCGCGCGGGAGCGCGGCCCCGGGCAGGCGCGGCCTCTCGGGAGCGCGCGCCCCGCCGCGCGCCGCGCTCGGCGGAGCGGGCCGCAGCGGCGCCCGCGCGCTCGGCGCTGCCGCTCGGGGCTCGACGGCTTCTGCGTCGCCCCGCGGCTCGCGCTGGAGCGGCCACGAACTCCTCCTCCTCCTCCTCCTCCTCCTCCTCCTCCTCCTCCTCCTCCTCCTCCTCCTCCTCCCCCTTCTCCTTTGACGCTGCCTAGCGCGCGTGTCGCGTCTCCTGTTCCACCGCGCCTTGGTTTTCAAGCGTGTCTTGCACCGGTGTTTCGTGCCTGATGCTGTTGCCGTGTAAAAATAAAAGAAAAAAGACGGAGGTTTCTCTGGATGTGCTCATCTCGACGTGGATCCACGACTTGCCCCAAGCCTTCCCGGAGGCCTCTGCATGTGCTCGCCTCGACGTGGGTCCACCAGCTTGCTCCCCATAGGTCGATTGGCGAAGAGCCGCCGAGCCCTTCGGGCTTGCCCCCCGCCTCCCCCACGCCCCCCCGAAAGCCGCGCATCCAAGGCCACTCTGCCGAAGGGCCACTCTTTCGTGCAGCAGGCTAGGGCTCTCGGCTCACAGGTCGAGTCTCGGTCCGCGCGGCCCCAGGACGCTCCCGGCGAGGCACAGCTGCAGGGAAAAGCGCCCTAGGGAGGCCAGAGAGCCTCCGGGAACGCACAAGGGCGCCCGAAAGCTCCGCCTCGAACCCCGAGCGGTCTCATGAGGAGGAGGAGGAGGAGGAGGAGGAGGAGGAGGAGGAGAAGGAGGAGGAGGAGGAGGAGGAGGAGGAGGAGAAGGAGGAGGAGGAGGAGGAGAAAGAGGAGGAGGAGGAGGCGGAGGAGGAGGCGGAGGAGGAGGAGGAGGCGGAGGAGGAGGAGGAAGAGGGGGAGGACCAGCGCCAGACCGCGTCGTGCATCCGAGGGACGGGAGCACGGGCCTTGCATGAGAAAGCTAGACGGGTCTTAAAGACATGCCCGTCTTAGGGTGGCGACCAGCCTTGATGGCAGAAGTGGCAAATGTCTCCCGATATCTGGTCAGCCCGTGCTCCGACGCCCCGAGACATTCTGCTTGCAGCATACAGTTAGCTACTTTGCCACGCGACGCTTGGTAGGAGCCACAAAGCGTACAAACCATCGCCCAGGGCAGCACCATAACCTGGTCCCCCTGGAGCTCGACGATAACTTCCTCGGCGGTGGACTGAGGCCCCGCAGACCCAGAAACACCCTGGACGTCCTGTGGCAAGCCAACACCCTCAAAATCCGCAGCCCCATGCAGGGCAACATTCACAGCGCGAGACCTCATGAGCGGAGCTCGCTGGATCTGCTGGTCCGCACGAGCCTTCAGCCTCTCTTGGGCCGTCGGCTTACATTCAGTTCCCGAGAGCTTCCCAAGACTGGCCTGCGTTCGGGCAACCGCAAGACATTCTCTACACTGGAAGACTTGGGGAGACCTAGCTACCATATTATGACCAGTCAGAGCAACACAGGGCACATTGTACAGAGGGGCCCTCAGGAGTTGCCCAGGACGACCGCTCAGTAGATCACGCGCAGCCATCTTGGCCGCTGCCCAAGAGAAGAACTCCGCCTGCATCTTTGCATCCTGAAGCCGAACCTCAAAGTATTTGACCACCGTGTCAGGTTGAGCGTGTTCAAGGGCACCTCGCTTAGCAAAATAATCTGCCCAACGATTGCCCATGACAAACTCCCATGGCAACTTCTTTTCCTCAGCACAGTCGACATATTCGTCATCTGTGAGGTGCGCTGGGCACCACAAAAAATAAGGTCGGCCTTTTCCTCCAGGATACCTTGCCAGGATGGATCGCCAGATGTCGGCGTAGGCCGCTTGAGCATCAGCAAGTCCAGGTGACCAGCTGTCTGCTTCTTTCACGAGACCCAGAAGGTCTGACACAAGCAAATTGACACGCGGCAAATGACGGAGGGCTTGAAGGACAGCAAATCGTTCAGCTCTTCCCACAGTCTGTATAGGCCCCCATAGTGGTCCAAACAAGGCTCTCATGGGCATCCCATTGTCCCCAAGTTGAACAACCTACGAACCGCATCTCCTCAGCTCTGGCCAACTGGGGGCCATCCCAGAACCATCAGTATAACATACCCCGCTCCAAGAACTCCGATCAGATTCCCATTCCCCCCAGAAAGAGAATTCCAGCTTATCATCCACATACGGAGGAACCAGAGGGCTGATGGGCACCCCAACCGAGGTCTCGAAGTAGTCATAGTCTTGCTGTCCTCCGCCTGGTTGCCCTGTCTCACTAAGATAAGAGCGCACAGAGTTGAGATCTGGATCCCAGTCGAGGTCAGGATCATCGCACACATCATGATAAAAACAAAATCCGGACACTCGTAGAACTCATGCCCGATGGTGGCCTCGTCGGCCGAGCACCAGCAACAGGCAGGGGATATTCTATAGCCAGCACGTGCAAGACGGTCACGAGACCATAGCGCACCTGACCACAGCGAACGAAGTGCACCAGCGAATCTCTCATTCTTAATCACTGCCTTACCTCCCCCAATGCACTTCCTGAGCACCCTCGTCCAGATGATCTTTCCTCCTACACATACCTCCTTGTGATGTTCAAGAATCTGTCGAGATTGCTATCGCTCGATTCCTCGGCGCACAAGTTCCACGACCGAGCGTGGAGGACGACGGGGAAGATCAAAGTGGTGGCCAAGATCACTGACCAACACCGTACTGGAAAACATATCCCAGCCGATCCTTGCCAGCGTTAGCATAAGCACTGCTATTGAACCTTTGGCTGATGCCCAGGACGGCCGCGGCGAACACATTCCACGAACTTTCTGCCGCGCCCTCTGAAGCCTCCCAAGACTAACCCTCTGGTCCCAGATGAAGGAAGCATAAGCCCGTACCGGATCCAATGTAGCATCATATATGGGGTCGTACTTGGCGTCAGCCTGTGTGGCAAGGACAAGCGTGAGGGAGGAAGACTTACTAGAACGCCCCGCCAACATTGCTGCCGTCTGCCGCAGCTTGGCCAGCTCACAGTTGTTGACACCTGAAAATGTGGCTCCATGAGCAGCAGCTGGCATGAGACCTGTCCTCCATAAAGCCGTCACTCGATTGCTAGCTCCACGTCTCAACATCTTTAATCTGGGTAGCCTGTCTGCTAGCTGCTTCAACCTGGCTTTGGCTCGCTTTCTGATCGGCTTGGGCACGCTGAGCTCATGCCCCAGATTCCTCACCCAAGACTTCGCCTTCAAGGGAATATTTCTGAGCAAACCTTCCAAACCCATGCCTAGCCGATGCAGCCGTAGCCACCCACCCAGACTTTTTGACCTGGAGCAAGAGACCGAACCTGGACGTGTCCTTCACGAAGCTCTGGACCCCCTTGAACAACTCATGAGCGGTGTCCTCCTTGGGCCCAATCCACTGAAGGGTGGAGTCATCTACCAAGGCCCTGGGGTTCACGGTGGGGCTCACCTGGGTAACTTTATGGATAGCTCTATATGTCAAGATAGACAGCAGAGTGGTAGCATGAGTACATCCCGCAAGTATACCCTGCAGAGCCCGAAAAGATTTGCGCCAGCACCCAAAGGCCCGAATAACTCTAGGTTGT
The DNA here is from genome assembly GCA_963575745.1 of Prorocentrum cordatum. Classification (NCBI taxonomy): domain Eukaryota; class Dinophyceae; order Prorocentrales; family Prorocentraceae; genus Prorocentrum; species Prorocentrum cordatum. The sequence goes on along the minus strand of CAUYUJ010020922.1, from coordinate 32,608 downwards.
GAGTACGAGTCCAAGAGCATCCAGTGGAGCCTCATGGGGAACTGCATGGACCTAGCCTCTATGATGAGGGCGTCATACATGACCGTCTCAAAACATTTCCACATATTTAAAAATACCGTGATTGAAGATTCACCTAGTCGATCAGCTATTTCAGCCTGCAGATTATGCTCATAAGCCGAGAAGCTGGATGAATAGCCACGTCGGTTGCCCCAAATACACCTGCTACCATGATCCCGAATCCACCTTCTGGAAATCGGTCGTCGAGCTCGGGGCCAACGACGGACTAGCGACTCGACACAGGTGCTAAGACGTATACCCCCGTCAGGTTTTGCGAATGTAACCATCTCATTAACCATTATGTCAGACGGCCACATCAACATATGCTCGCACATCATAAAAAGAGCTGCAAGAACAACCAGGTCTGGCTGCGAGAGATACCAGAACGCGCGAGGATGCAGTCGCGCGGGACCTACCGACGTTCTCAATGGAAAGGTAAGCGCCGCATCCTGAAGGTCCTCAGGCCGCAGCTTCGGTAGCAGATCCCAGCTCTGATAATCGGCAGGCACCTTGTTGCTCACCACCTCATGACAACTCCACACCTCACCCCAGCACCCAAGCTCTCTGCCAACAAGTTGGTACGGCTGGGAGTTATCAGTGTGAGTGGCAGCAACTTCCAATGTCTTCGCCTTCGACGCTCGACGTGCAGCACCCGCGCCTTTCTCAAAAGCAGTCTTGACCCATGAATGCCAAGATTTGTCAGCCTCCTTCTGATGTACCATCATTATCTCATCAGCAACTTCCACCATATTGAATGCCAATGTCAGAAAACCAGGTTTGACCATCATAGTGAAATCTCCAGTAAGCAAATCAACTGCCCAATCATCCAGCTGCTGCAGCGTGTCCTGCGCATTGTGCACCTTCTTCAAGAAGCGGACCACATCAACAAGTGCCCTGGCCAATCTTGCAGCTGGTTTGAGCAGCTTGTGTGATCTAAGATCTTCTTCGCAACTTGCACGTGGTTGTGCGCACTCTTGTTCCCCTTTCAACTGTTCTGACAGCATTTTCGCCCACATCACCCCCGCGCGCCGAGACTTGGGTCGCAAGTGTGGTCTTTGGACTTTGACCTTCTGCCGAGCCTCCTCCAATTCTTCGTTCGTAGTCTCCAATGCCACGACCTTGTCAGGGCGCGGACTCGTGTAGTCAGGAAGCTAATACTTGCCAGCACTTCTACCCTCAAGCTCGAACGCCCCAACCATCTTGCACCAGAAGGCCCGCACCTTCATAAGATGTTTAGCCCAGCGCGCAGCCTGCAGCCAAGCTCGAAGTCGCGGCCCATGCTGTAGTCGCACCTGTCGTGGATTCCATTGCGCCTTGACGTGCTTAGTCTGCACTGGTCCCCCTCTTCCCAGGTATCTCTCATGACCAACGCCTACCTTGTCATGCCGTGCACACAACTCCTGCTCAACTGCCATCAAGGTCATATCCCATGCATGCTGCAATGAAGCCTGCCCGTCAACATCTTCTATCGCCCTCATGACTGGCACCCAAGTCACAGGATACCTGGAACAGCCAACATTTGGTCCTTTCGGGAGCTGACGAGGTTCAACAAGCAAGCGCAACCATAAAGCATGATCTGTCTTTTCAAGTGGAATGGCCACGGGCGAACGTGTGGGTAGAATCGTGCCATCCAAGACCATGGGGGCACCAGCTCGCGAAGCCAGCGCCTGACTAAGAAGAAACCAATCATAAGTACGACCTTCAGCTCCTTTGTGAACTCTGCACGTATCACCAACAGGTACCAAAACCATTGCCTGAATCTGTTCAAGCCATTGCTGCCCACGAAGCTGATACGACTCAATGTCCCAACCACCTCCCACCACCCATGGTCTCGAAAGAGAGTTAAGCCTGCCAAGATACTTCGCCAACTTATATAGGATGGGCTGGTTGTAGACATCAATTCCAACCGAGTTTGTGAGATAGAGCGATACACGAACCACTCTGCATTTACAGCCCCAGTTGACCTGTGCAGCCACCGCTCTTGCTGGCCATAACGTTGGCGACGATAAAAGTGGCGGCGCCGTGATCATCACAAAGGTCGGCACCAACACCGCCACGCCCGAGCTGAGGCCGCCTGCTTCAGTACGTTCAGCTGCCGCATACCCCCCATGGTAACCAATATCCTGGACCTGCTGCTGGAGCTCAGGAAGCGTCTGGTGATCCGCCTTGTGCTCTTGAACCAATATTGCGGCATCACGCGCTTGTTCAAGATACTGCAACAAGGGCCCAGAAGCATCCGTGTTGACGGTGGTAATGCGTCCATTCATAGTGTTCCCTCCAGCTTCCTTTCTGGCTTGAATCATATCACTGTACTTTCCAATTGCAGCACAAGATCCGCCCAATGTAGCCGACCTCGGACTTCCACTGAAGCCGCCATAGAACATTGCCTGCCTGGAAGAAGAGGCAACTGAGCTCTTCAAATCCAGACCACTTCCTCCACTATTCGACGCCATGATCAATAACCGTACCATAACAATCTTCACGTATGAACTACATCTCCTAATACACCTGGAAGCTGCCGAACTTGGTCTGCTGCCTGAACTGCAAGAGCTTCTTCGCCGCCTCCCTGAGGTCGGGCTTCTCCGTCGGCACCTCCACGCCAGTAGCTTCCAACATCGTGGAGAGCGCAGCATCACTGGCCTCCTCAAAGGCCTTGTCCTGGGCATCCTGCTCCTCAGCAGCCCGTTTTGCAGCCGCCTCTTCAGCAGCTTCAGCATCGCGCTTGGCTTGGAGCTCCCGTGCTGCGCGAGCAGCGAGATCATCAGCTGACCCAGCAGCAGGAAGACCAGTTCTGCCAACGACGGTGACTTGGGCATTGGCAATGATGGCAGGCAGCTGATTGACGATGCCTCCCACCAACTTATCAGCGCGCTCACCTGCCCCAAGATCTCGTAGTACTTGTCCCAGCTTTGACGCATCAAGCCCAATAGCTGCCACTTGCCCAGCACCTTCCTCACTGTGAGCTCCAGGAGGCTTGACTGAGGCTTGTGCAACCTCCAAGGCTTGAGCACGCATCTCATCGAGCTTGACTTTCTGTTCGGCCACCGCCTTCTCAGACTCATCAATCTCATCGTGCAACTCTTGTAGCTGTCCACGCTTGTCCTCAATGTTTTCTCCTGCTTTGCAATCTGGACACCCATAGCCTCAATCTTGCGCGTGAGATTGAGCATCCTCGCTGCTGCAGGCTTCCGCTTGTTGATAGCCGCCTGGAGCTCCTCACGTTCCGCCCCAAAACTGACTTTGAGCGTGACCCAAGCGAGGCCCTCGCACTTGCTGGCCATGTTCAACTGCCTGTCCAGTTCGGCCAGTCGTGTTCGAGCCTTTCCTTCATCAAATTGACCATCATTAGTGATAGATGTGCCAGCGTCGTCTCCAGCGTCCACGTCCA
>CAUYUJ010020922.1:0-26563 GCA_963575745.1 Prorocentrum cordatum | reverse complement strand
CCGCCAGCAAACGACTCCCCGTCCCTACCACCGTCCGCACCACATCCCCCACTAGTGCTGTCCCCAGCACCCCTGTCCTCACCACCACTCCCCACTGGTTCCACCACCTTCCCTACTGTCCCCACCAGTGCCCCCAGCACTGTCGCACTGTCCCCACTGTCCCCACCACTGTTCCCACCACGGTTCCACTCTCCCAACTTTCTCCACGGCCCCAACCACTGCCCGACTGTCCCCACTGTCCCCACTGTCCCCACTGTCCCCACTGTCCCCACTGTCCCACTGTCTCCTCCGCTGTCCCACTGAGCTGTCCCACTGTTCCCACCACTGTCCCCACTGTCCCCACCACTGTCCCCACTGTACCTCTGTCCCTTTGTCCCACCGCCGTCCTCGCCACCGCCCTCACCACTGTCCCCACCACCACTGTACCCTCCACTGTCCCACTGTTTCCACCACATTCCCACTGTCACCATACCACTGTCCCCACCACCACCATCCCCACCACTGTCCCACTGTCCCCACTGTTCCCACCATTGTCCACCACCGTCCCCACCACTGTCCCACTGTCCTCACTGTTCCCACCATTGTCCCCGCTGTCCCCACCATGGCAGTACCCCCACCAGTGTGTCAATGTCCCCACTCTCCTCAGCCCGGCGGCGAAGGGGGGGGGTTCGAACCGGCAGTGACCCCCCTCGTTTTCGAGAAAGGGGGAGGAGGGGGGGTTCGAACCGGTAGTGAACCCCCCTGGTTTTCCAGGGGGGGGGGGTTTGAACCGGTAGTGACCCCCCCCCTTTTCATGATGGACTGGGGGGGGAGGGGTTCGAACCGGTAGTGACCCCCCCCCGGTTTTCTGGAATGGGGGGGGTTCGACACGGTAGTGACCCCCCCCTGTTTTCCGCCAGCAGCGGTGGAACACGCTCTTTCACATATAGACATGTGTATATGTGTGCATCTGCGTGCATGCATACATGCACTAACAGTTGTACATAGACGCATGCGCGTGCTCGTAGTAAGCATGTGTATATGTATACGGATGTGGTTGCGTGTGAATGTGTGTGCTGGTTATATGTGAAAACAAGCATGTATCTACACAGTATGCATACGTGTACGCGATCATGCATACGTAAATGTATACATATGTGTATGTTTGTATGTCTATACATGTGAGCACGTATGCATATAATTGGGCTTATAAACATATGTACATGTATATAGTCAACCTTTGTGTGTAGACGTATGCGTGTTCATAAACAGATGTGCACACTACACGCATTATCGCGCGAACACAAGTAACAAGCAACATGTAACCATATGTCAAGAGGTGGGTGGTATGCAATGCACACAACATCTGTCATCTGGCTGTCGCATCGTTTCCGCTATGGTGCGACAGCTATACATCACCCATCTGCAATCTAATTTTTGCAGCACTGAATGCACGGTGCGATATGAGTGTGCTCACTATACCTGCGTTGATTTTTGCGCGCTTAAATGCATGGTGAAAAAGCTGTTGTTTTCATTGTCTGTCTTCTGGATGTTTGTATCATGAGGAACATGGTGCGAAAGCAGCGCACCCACCATACTCCCTCTAGTTCTTCATCGTTGAAGACATGGTGGGAAAGCGACGCGACCACCGAATGCCCTCTGTTTGTTGTTGAGTCGTTTCGAGGGATCGTGTTAACGCGGTGCATCTGCCCGATGTCTCGTGGCTCTCACGTCGCGTAACGACATGGTGCGAAAGCAGCTGGATCACCTCACAAGGGGAGGATATCGCCACACCGCCGATGCATCGGCGGCATGGAGATCTAGAGCGTCGAGCTCCAGATCGGGCCGCACTGCCGATGCGACGGCGATGCGGCGGGATCCTCCGACCCCATCAGCTCTTGCCCCATCTGGGCTTCGTGGGCTGACTTGTTCTGTTCTGTTCTCTGTGGAGGCAGGTGTCAGTGCCACCTGCCCCTAACAACAAACACAGCTTAGGACCCAATACCTTGATCAGCCCCAGCTGGCAAAACCAGGCCAAAGCGGGTGAGGAGCTGACCAGGTGTCCACTTCTCCTCCCACAGACCATCAATTAAAGCACAAGCCTCAGGCTCAGCCCCCCCTGAAAGTTGGACCCCTTTGTGCGACGCACGGACCAGGGGCGCCAAATCCAACGGGGTGGGCGATCGGTGGCCAGTGACCGACCAACCCTTGTACTGCCGAGCCCAGCTGGGGAAGTCCCCTTTGGCAAACCTCGTCCTCTGTCGTCTGAGGTCCTTGGTGGGGGGGTGGCCTGGGCATCTATTGGCTTGCGAGGCCACACCAGCCCACGCATAACCTCCGCAGCAGATGCATGACATCACCCACCCACTACCAGCAGCCCGACTCCCATCTCCCACGAAGACCTTTGCTTTGCAAAGGTTGTGTCCCTGGAGGCGGGACAGCAAAGCAAGCTCAGACAACTGCTCAGTGCTGCCAGAATGCTCGGCCAAAGTGTCCGAGATGATCGGCACACGAAAGTCAACTCTTGGCCACCAGGGTGCCGAAAGCTGGCGCATGGCCCTGACCTGGCCTCGAATTCGTCCCTTATTATCACTGCTGGGGAAATCGTGCTCCGATTTCACAGCCCCAGCGGACCCAAGGAAACCCGACGCGTCAGCCCAACCTCTATCGGCCATGCTGACATCTTGAATCGCTCCCCATCGCACGATCTCTTCCTGGACCGAGCGGCAGGTGTCGATGGCCTGCGCAAAAATCTCTGGCATGGGATGCATTCCAGCTCCTTGCCTGGCAAACCTGTCCGCGTGCCTATTGCCGAGCCTCTCAAGGTCACTGCAAGCCCCATTGAGAACGTCAGCCGACGTGGCGTGTCCTTTGGCCTTTCTGGCCTTCAGACCATCCTCAAAAACATGCCAGACAAAACTCCAGAGATGGGCCCTGGGATTCTGGGAAGAGCAGCTTTTGGCCCTATCCCAAACACACCCAAGAGTCCCAGAGCAGTCGGTGCAAATCTCGAAATCAAAAAACGGGTCAACAAGCTCAGCCGCCATCCTATATGCATAGTCCTCGCCATCTCTGGCCTTCTGGCTGGGCGCTACTTCCCTAGGCACAGGACCGAAGGCGGCACGCAAAATCTCCCCTTGGGGGTTCACTTGCACGAGGCTCCACCCCGCTCGCCTCCTAAACTCGCAGGTGGGGTGGACCGCGGACCCATCAGAAAAAATCAAGCCCTGGAGTTTACCAGAAGCGGGCTTGTTAAACCAACAGATAGAACATTTATCCCTACCTAGGGCCTGGGGGATCAGTTCTTTGGGGTAGGGTAGCACTCCAGCAGCGAACTTTTCCAGGTCCTGATTCATGTCACGCGCATGTCGGGCGGCCATCAAGCATTGCTTCGATAGGCGAACTCCTCTGTCCTCCAGGAAAGCCTCGCACCTGAAACGCCTGTGATATAGCGTTCCTCGTTCGGCACGGCAGAGCTGGCAGAGGTCCTCCTCAGAAAGCCCATGGTCCTTAAGGCGAGCCTGCGTCCAGGTCCCCAGGGAGAAGGTGTTCCTGGCACACGCTTGGTGGTGCTTGGTCCAGGACATCGAGGTTTTGCCCGACAGCAGATTCCTGGCCCCTTCCCAATAGACAGGCCTACACCAAACAGCGTTGCACTTGGGACGTTTCATGAGAGCCCTTTTGTCAGCCCGGTGTCCTGCATCACGTTCAGCCAGCCTTCTGACTGCCAAGGGCGCAAGCTCCAGCATGTCGATCATTTCTCCGTCACAGAGCCGTACCTTCCTGGCCGTGAGCGGCCTCCAACCCAGCTCAGCCGTCGTCAGTAGGTACACGTGCGCAGGCGACGTACATACGTGCCAAGGCCTCCTGGATCTCCAAAGGTCATCTGAAGCCTTCTCAAACACCTTCTGGATGATGTGGAGCCCAGGAGCCCCATCCCATACAACACGACACCATTGATATATCACATTGCCATGGTAAATAACGTAAGGATCCATAGAGGCCCCAGTAGGAAACGACCGAAGTCTGAACGACATAAGAGCTCCAGCTTTATCTTTGCAAAGGCTCCTGGAAGCCGACAACCTCATATTATGCAGTTGTCTGGGAGTCAGACCCGCAACAGCCGAGCCCCAGAGCCCGCATGCCTGAGGCCCCGACCTCTGAATATTTCCAACCAGAGCCCCAGCGTACTTAAGTCTCAAAATCCTAGCTGTTCTCCTCCCTGCCTTAGCCAGTCTTTTCCTGGCCGTAGGATTGCGCCGAATCCTCTGAGCAACTGCATCACATCCGAGCGACCTGACATACTGCTGCTGCTTGAAACCGAACTTGGCCCACTTGAGCGCCAGAGCACAGGCAAGCTGCTTTGAGGATGCTATGTGCTTGGTTTTCTTCCCCGACAAAATCAACTTCAGCTCCTCAAACCCGTCCTTCATCATGATGGCAGCCTCCCCGAGCTGCTCACAAACAAAATCGGCGGTCCCAAGGGCCTGAATCGAAACATCATCAATCACATTGCGAATCGTCAGGGAAGGGAAGGCAGCTGTGACCGCCACCAGCAGTCTGTACAACACGACCTTGGCAAAAGTGGTGGCCAGACTGCATCCTGCTAGGATCGTGCCCATCGCCTCGATCAGGTTGGACACAGCGCCCTGGGAATTCAAAGCTCTAGCGCCAGTGTATAAGACAATGGCTGCACGCGTAAGCCCTAGATGCATGCCCGTAGCCTCCGCTTCGTCAAATAAAACCGCAGGCCCCACTCTTTCATAGAACTTATCTAGGTCCCCGAACCACGTGCCCGTATCAAAATTCTGGATGCGGGCAAACTCGTTTAGCATAGCATGTTGCCACCCTGCTCTGTCACACTCCTTGTCTCTAGCTCCCCAGAAGAAGTTCGCCGAGTGTTCCAACTCCCAAGAACGGGCCACCACCTGACGCACTTTGGCCCAGACCCTGAGCACGCTGACAATAAGCGCTAATGGGCGCAATCCAGCACCGTCAGGTTTGCCCTGGAATATGATTTGGGTGGCATATTTCCTAGGTAGAGACGGCTTTTTCTCCCATAGCATCATGAGGTCGATCAGACGCTCCAGGAAGTCCAGGGGCAACAACAACCAGCACCTGGGGTTCATGCAATCCACACCTAACCCCGTTTCATGCTTGAACTTACTAAGCGCCCACTTCAATATCTCAATGTCTGGCCGAGGCAGTGGGGGGGCCTCGTCTGCGCGGCGGTGATGCTGGGCTGTGAGCGGGCACTGATGACTGCACCAGTACTGACTCCACTCGGACTTCAAGGCCTCGACAGCTTGGCCCCCTTGCAGCGCCCAGCCTTGTGGAGACAGCGGGCCAGCTGCAGGAGAACGCTCCTTAGAAAAAGCATGCGCCGCCTTGCCGCCCTTAGCAGCTGCCTCCTGAGCCCAAGACCTCCACTTAGACCATTTCCTGCTACAGTGCTCCCTGAACATGTGTTCGTAGGTGGATTGAGCAGTAGGAGTAATGTACCCCAGATCGGCCCCATCCGAGTCCTCAATGATCCCAATCAGCTGGGGCAGGCTAAGGGCAAGGCACAAAAACTTGGACCCGAGGGACTTCTGGTCCAGCTTCAAGAGGCCAGAGCGCAGCGTCTGCCAATACTCGGGGTTGGACAGGTCGTCCAGGCAGGCCGTCGCTTTGACAAGTAACGCAACAAGAGTGCGCCATGCTCTGAGCTGAGCCGCGGTGTTCGCAAACCATTTCTTTTTGATAATCGAGTCCAGGGAAACCGGTTCTCCTGAATCCAGAGGAACGACCAACATACAGATCCTGCTCAGCCCCTTGGATGTCACAAACACGGCACAGCTCCAGCTCAGTAAAATCCATCCACTGATCCCAAACGCGCATAAGCTCCATGTCTCCCGTATCCCCAGTTTGCCACGACCAGTTGTAGATGGCGGGCTCCCTTTCACACCCCTCGGGCTTCTGGGTCGGAATTCGCTTCCAAACACAACGCACGTGCATGGGAATGTTCAGTGAAACCCCCACAAGCGATGTTTCCACAGGGGAATGAGGCGGCGCTGGAGCATCATTCCAAACCTGCACCTTCTCAACGCACGAGCAGAGCCCAGCCGATAAGATAAAGTAATCATACACCTGTCCCTTACCCGCAGCACAGGTCTTCGTCGATGGAGCCACAATGGTGGCCCCAAGCTCGGAACACCAGGAAATCAAACCCAAGGTCTGGGGCCCCATGTTAGCATCACAGCCCAGGATCCAAGGTAACGCGAGGCTCCCAAGAAACTTGCCAAGCCCAGCGAGGAGACCCACGTTGTCCCTGCTGACTCCCTGGGAGTGATAAAAATAAACAGACAACCAAACACAACCTCCAGGAACAACACCGTTGACGTGTCTAGCAATCACTCGACCCTGTGCTTCAGGTACGGATTTCAGACTGTCCAATGATACAGTGCACTGGTTGATATGCGCGAGGCCTCCAGCCATCACACCAGCAGAGGTCTCTAATGTACCAGATCCTGTTGGTACCGCGGGGCAGAAGTCGACGTTGAGGCCCTTCATCCTCATCGAGCCTTTGAACTTAGCAATCTGAGCGGCCTCCAAAACTCGAGTCTCCTGCCCAGCCCAAAACTGGGGCCTCGGGCCCCTCGCATCCTCCATGCGCCAGCCCAGGACAGTTTCCCAAGAAGCCCAGGAGTTAGCATTGCAGGAGAAAAAACAACCAACAATTCCTCTTGTCTCTGGCTTGCTTGCCCTTCCTGATCCTAGTACAACTCGGAGAGGAGGAAGCGCCAGCTGACTTCGCCGACAATGACAGAGGCGGCGTCGTAGGTGCAGTGGCTGAAACATGCGCCACACCCTTTGCATCCTGCCGACCCTGCCGTGAGACATTCGCATCCCCGACCTGGCCACTGAGACGCTCCCCCGATTTAAGGCCTAGGCCACCTGCATGGCTCGGGGGGTCTGCAGGTGCCAGGTCTGCCGACGAACCCGTGCACCCAGAAGTCGCTCCAGCACTCCATGGACCTGATGACCAAGTACTACCCGCGCTTCTGCCTCTTGGCTGCGGCCGCCTGGAGCTGAGACTGTAGCTTGCGCCTAGCCTCTCGGAGGACCTCACGTGCTTCATCGACACTGTCACCTTCAGCCGATGCCGCTCGCTCCTTGGCTTGTCGTAGAGCCTCGGTGGCCTGTGCGAGGGACAGCTCGACGGCCTCATCGATCTCCATGTCATCCTCGTCATCGTCATCATCACCTGGCACAGCAGGAGGAGGGACAGCACCGTTGCGAGCAGCGACCGCTTGAGCCTCCAGCATGCCGAACAGCGCCTCGAGGTGCTTGGCGGCTTTCTCGTCACCTTTCTGCTCACGGAACCACTCCCGAAACTCCGCTGAGGCCGGCCCCAGCTGCTGCTCCTCCAGCTTGAGGACACGTCCGTCCGACTTGGCCAGCGACCTGGCGAAGCACTCCTTGGCCTCCTGCTCGAGGGCTGCGACCTGCCTCCTCGCCTCCACCAGGGACTCATTGGCGGACTTGAGGCGCTCCTCGAGCATCTTGCGCGCCTCCTCCACCTCTTTCGTGACCGTGGCCAGCTTCGTCTCGAGCGTGGCTGCCGTGGTGCGCGCCTTCTCGAGCCTGGTGCTGATGCTGTGCTGCTGGACATGCGGGGGCTTCGCATCATTGATGGCCTTATGAATCTTGGCTGCCATCTCCTCCGCCAGCAACTTGTCTTCTTGGTGGACTGCATTACGAGCCGCCCTCTGCCAGTGAGCAAGCCTCTCCTTGGACTCCTTCTGGTCGTCGGGCTGGGGCAGTCCTCCTGTGCTGTCACCCTCAACCCTCCACGGCGGGAGAGGTGAGGACGTAGAGTACGGTGCCGACTTCTTCTCGAGGCCCTCCAACCGACCCAAGATCTTCCTGAGCGTGGCGTCGAGCGGGCTGCCCGTACTCCATTGCCCTTTCGGCTGCGCACCCTTGTTGGCACCACCTGCGACCATCTGCTCGTGGGCAGCCTTTGCACTCTTCTGGACCGATGGCGGCGCCACCGCACCGCAGGCACACTTGATGCGAGACGCCCAGTTGCCAGAGCGATGGCACTTTGTGCAAGCCCACAGCGGCTTCCTCGGCCCCAAGAGGACATCTCTCGAGCCCATGGACACAGCGCCGCCGATGGGAAGGTGCCAGAACTCCTGCTCACCCAGCCTGGGCAGGCACTGGGGGTGAGCACAGTGTAGAAATCTGAAAGCACGGGGGCCTTGAGCCGCCCCCTTGGCTGCAGTCAAGCTCCAACGACGGGAGCAGCGTTGGAACTTGAGCCAAAATGGCTACGGACCTTCGTGGGCTGACTTACCTCCGTCCCCCTCCTCCTCCCTCCTCCCTCCTCCCTCCTCCTCCTCCTCCTCCTCCTCATCCTCTGCCTCCCCCTCCTCCTCCCTTTGCTCCCCCCTCTCCTCTTCCTTCTCCTGCTCCACATTCTACTCCTCATCTCTCCGCTGAGCAGGAGGCGGATGACGAGAAGGAGGAGGCGGAGGAGAGGAAGAGGAGAAGGCGGAGGAGGCGGAGGAGAGGGAGAAGCTGAGGAGAGGAGGAAGAAGATGAAGATGAAGATGAAGATGAAGATGATGATGATGATGATGATGATGATGATGATGATGATGATGATGATGATGATGATGATGATGATGATGATGATGATGATGATGATGATGATGATGATGAGGCGCTCCGAATTTTTGTTCCCTCTCCTCCAGGCTCGCCAGGCCTCGATGGAGGCGCGCACATCGCATCTTCCTCTCAAGTCTATCTCTGTTCCCCTCGGCGCCGGTGGGAGGGAGTAGTAGTAGCGAGGAGGGAGAGGGGGGATGAAGAGGAGGGCGATGGCGGGGGAGACGGCGGGGGCGAGGAGAAAAGGCAAGGTGGATGATGAGGCCGAGGAGGACGAAGGAGTCAAGGAGGACGAGGAACACGACTGATAAGGAGGAGGAGGAGGACCAATGTAAACCCAAGACGCGTCAACGATGTTGCAATGAACCCTCCCTCCGAATTCCCTCTTCATAGGGCCCTACAATAGTTTCCCAGAAAACAATGCTTGCACTTACGGGTTCCAACTTCTGCTCTGAAGAATGGGGCCTGTCTGCCGCTCTGGCGGCTATGTAGTCGCCGTCGCCGCCGCGTCGCCGCCCGTCGTCTGGGCCTGTCTGCCGCTCTGGCGGCCATGTTGCCGCCGTCGCCGCCATGTCGCAGCCGCGCAGCCGCCCGTCGTCTGGGCCTGTCTGCCGCTCTGGCGGCTATGTCGCCGCCGTCGCCGCCCCGTCGCCGCCGCGCAGTCGCCCGTCGTCTGGGCCTGTCTGCCGCTCCGGCGGCTGTGTCGCCGCCGAGGCCGCCTCGCCGCCGCCGCGCAGCCGCCCGTCGTCTGGGCCTGTCTGCCGCTCCGGCGGCTGTGTCGCCGCCGTCGCCGCCACGCCGCCGCCGCGCAGCCGCCCGTCGTCTGGGCCTGTCTGCCGCTCTGGCGGCTATGTTGCCGCCGTCGCCGCCTGGTCAACGCCGTTATATTCTCTTTCAAGAAGAACATTCGGATGTCCACCCCCCGGCCCCTGGAATGAACAGGACCCCTTCGCGTATTGAAATTTACACCATCCCAGGCAGGCCGGCATCTACCCCGCATCCTTTGCAAGAGAATATTATGTGTGCACACTCGCTTAGTAAAAATCGCAAGTTTTCAAGAATCCATTGCACAAGAATGAGACGATGTGCACACGCACGCGTCGTCGCGCGCGCATGCCGAAATCTCTCAAAAACCGTATGTGTCGTGAATGTTTTCAGAATCGAGTGTCCCGAAACAGATTCAAACCCATAACGTCGCATCACAAGTTTTTCCAAAAAAAACTTGCGCTCGGGCCCCTGCGAATTCTTACGAACAAAAACGTGGTTTTCATAACTTGCTACCAAACGGGCCTCTCGCGCGCGCATGTCGGAGTCGCTCGAACGCCCTTGCGCGAATGCTGTCGCAAGAATCCCTGGCAACACATGGGACGAAATGCGCGCGCTCGCGTCGTCGCGCGCGCATGCCGGAATCCTTCAAAAAACGAATGGTTCCGTCCGCATTTCACAATGGAGTGTCCCTAACACATGTTGAAAACACATGGTTTTACAACGTCAACGTTAAACAATGCCTGCGCTCGGGCTCCTGCGAATTCTCAGAAAAATCATGGTTGTTCAACCTTCTTTTCATTACATTCGGCCAAACGGGCCTCCCGTGCCGCATGTCGAAATCATTCGAACGCCCTTGCGCGCGCTGGGGGGGGCACTATCCGTGTTAAATAATGCCGCGTGGGTCACTCCCGCGCGTCGGTCGCGCGCGCGTGCCGACATATTCCAAACACATGCGGCATCGTAAGGGTTTCAAAATCGAGTGTCCCGATTTTTGTTACGGTGGTTTCGCAACGGGAGTTTTCAACCACAATGTGCTCGGGCTAACGACCGTTTTTTTGAATCGGCGATACCCCGGGCTATCCTGGGGTGGGGGGAGGAGGGAGCCGGCCGATAACCAAACCCTCGCGCTGTGGGCAGCCCTGCATATGCCCCCCCTCCCGCGGACCTGCACAACCGGCAAGATTAGGTTATCCTGGGGGGGGTGGGGCAAGCCCGATAACCCAGGCTATCGCCCCACCCAAAAAAAAAACAGTCTCCGATTGCGAACTTCCAGGAAAACCGTGGGCGCTTCAGCATCTCCATAACTTGCTACCAAACGGGCCTCTCGCGCGCGCGTGTCGGGATCGCTCGAACGCCTTCGCGCGCGTGCTGTCGCAAGAACCCCATGCCAAAACACGGGGCGCAGGGCGCACGCGCACGTCGGCGCGCGCGCATGCCGAAATCCTTCAAAAACCATCGGTTTCGCAAAGCACCCGCGACCCTCCCCGCGACCCGCCCGCGACCCACCCCGCGACCCATCCGCGGCTCACACGCGACCCACCCCGCGACCCGACAATTGACGTTTACTAAACGGCCTTGGGCGTTTACTAAACAGCCTTGCCCTGTTCGATTAATTCCGCGTGTGCGTTTACTAAACGGCTTCGCTTGTCGGGTTGGTGATTATAGGGTGGATTTTCTGCCCTCTACACCCGCGACCCACCCGCGACCCACTTGCGACCCACACGTGACCGACCCACATTGTTTCAACGAAAAAATCGGCGTCTGCTGCGTGCTCGTTGTATAATTTGTGAAACATTGGCGCTTGCGGCGGGCTTCTCCACTCTCGCAAACTGCCGACGTCCCCACCGCCCCCTCACTCTTATCCGCTTCTGCGGGGTGCTACGTGTGTGTATGTATGTATGGATATATATATATATATATATACATACATACATACATACATGTGTATATCGGAATGAGGGGGCCGAACGGTCCTTCATTGTCCCTGGGCGCGTGGCTGAATAGGAAATTCGTGATGTGAATTCTGCGTGTTGCGTTGTTGTTGTTGCTGCTGTTGTTGAGCTCTCACTTCTGAAGAAAAATTATTATTGATCCCCCCTCACCGGTGCATACTGTTTTTCTCAATCAAAGTATGCCCCTCGACGCTCGCACCCTGTTTTTTGACAAAGAAAATCTTCGTGCTCAAACTGGGCCCCTGGCCCTCCGGATTTCAACCATAACGGCTCCCGCCCGAGACTTCCTCCAAATTTGCTCAGGACCCCCGCTCCTGAGACTTCCTCATAATTTACTCAGAATCGGTGCTCCCGCCTGTAACCTCCTCGCAATTTAATCAGGACCCCTGCTCCCATCTGAGACTTCCTCACAAATTACTCAGGAACGGCGCTCCCGCTTGAGACTTCCTCGCCATTGAATCAAGACTTCCTCGCAATTGAATCAAAACCCCCGCTCCCGCCAGAGAGCCCCTCACATGTTATTTAGGAATTGCGCTCTCGCCTGTGACTTCCATGCAATGTATTCAGAAATCGCGCTTTCGACGCTCAGGAAACACGCTGCGCCAAGGACGCCGTTACAATTTACTTAGTAATCGCGCTCTCGCCATACTCAGGCATCCCGCTTGAATGTCCCACCCGCCCGACCCGCCCGTCAAGGAATCGCCCGCCCGTCGTGGACTCCCGCCCGAAACTTCCTTCAGGAACGGCGCTTTCGCCTAGGACTTCCTCGAACGTTCACGCTCTTACATTCTTGCTCCTCCTCCCTCTCCCTCCTCCCTCCTCCCTCCTCTCCTCCCTTCTCTCTCCCTCCTCTCTTCCCTCATCCTCATGCCTCTCTGCCCTATCCCCTCTCCCACCTCTCCCTCCTCCCTTTTCCCTCCCCTCGCCTGCCTCCTCCCTCCCTCTTCCATTTTTTGTTGTTTCTTTCTCTCTCTATCCCCTCTCTCTCACTTTCTTTTTTTTGTTTCTCTCTCTCTCTCTCTCTTTCTCTACCTCTTCTATTTGCCTTTTTCCCAATCATCCTGTGGTGTTGGGTCCTCGTTTTGAAGAGACAGTGCCCCGCGTCACTCCGCCTCTCCTCTCCTCCTCCCCCTTCCTCCTCCCTCCTCCACGAGGAGCGCCGCCCTCTCTCCTCTCCTCTCCTCTCCATTTCGGCACGCCCCTCACACGTTTCGTGGCCCCACGGGGAACTCCACCGAAGGCCCCAATGGCTGCGTTCGCATGAGCCCACCGCACCCATGTCGGCACACCCTTCACACACGCTTCGTGGCCCAATAGGGATCTCCACCGAAGGCCCCAGTGGCTGCGTTCGCATGCGCCCACCGCACCCATGTCGGCACACCCTTCACACACGCTTCGTGGCCCAATAGGGATCTCCACCGAAGGCCCCAGTGGCTGCGTTCGCATGCGCCCACCGCACCCATTTCGGCACACCCCTCACACGTTTCGTGGCCCCACGAGGAGCTCCACCGAAGGTCACAATGGCTGCGTCCGCGTGCGCCCACTGCACCCATGTCGGTACAATCCTTACACGCTTCGTGGCCCAATAGGGATCTCCACCGAAGGCCCCAGTGGCTGCGTTCGCATGCGCCCACCGCACCCATTTCGGCACACCCCTCACACTTTTCGTGGCCCCACAGGGAGCTCCACCGGAGGCCACTGTGGCTGCGTTCGCATGCGCCCACCGCACCCATTTCGGCACACCCCTCACACGTTTCTTGGCCCCACTGGGAGTTCCACCGAAGGCCACAGTGGTTGCGTCCGCATGCGCCCACCGCACCCATTCCCGCACACCCCTCGCACGTTGCGTGGCCCCAGAAAGGTCTCCACCGAAGACCCCAATGGCTGCGTTCGCACGCGCCCACCGCACCCATGTCGGCACACCCTTCACACGCTTCGTGGCGAGACCCCCCAAAGGGGTTGTGATCGAAGACAAAAAGGACGGGTATCGAGGGTGTACTGAACTCGTTTTGAATGACACGGGCAAGTAGGAACGGACAATATTATAATGATTGGTCTTGTTGTTGTTGTTGCTGTTGTTGTCGTTGAGTTCTCAATTCTGAAGAATAATTATTGTTGATCCCCCCAC
Organism: Prorocentrum cordatum; assembly: GCA_963575745.1. Classification (NCBI taxonomy): domain Eukaryota; class Dinophyceae; order Prorocentrales; family Prorocentraceae; genus Prorocentrum; species Prorocentrum cordatum. The sequence goes on along the minus strand of CAUYUJ010020922.1, from coordinate 13,081 downwards.
CGGTGCATACTGTTTTTCTCAATGAAAGTGTGCCCCTGGACGCTCGCACCGGGTTTTCTGACAGGGGAAGTCTTCCTGCTCAAACTGGCCCCCTGGCCCCCGGGGTACAACAACAACGGCTCCCGCTTGAGACTTCCTTCCAATTTATCCAGGACCCCCGCTCCCGCCCGAGACTTCCTCGCATGTTTTTTTCAAGAATCGCGCTCTCGCTTGGGACTTCCGTACAATTTATTCAGGAATCGCTTTCCCGGCGCTCTGGAGTCGCGCTCTCGCTGGAGACTTGCTTGCAACTTACTGAAGAATGGCTTTGCGTTGGAATTTCCTGCAATTTGCCCATGCGCCGCGCTCCCAACACCCAGGCACCCAGGAGTCGCGCCCGTTGTGGCCCCATGTGCGTGCCCTTCGTGGCCCCGCTGTCGCCATTTGTGTCCCCCTCACTGTCCTACATGGCCCAGTTGCTACCCTCAGTGGCCCCATCATTGCCTTCTGTGGCCCCGCATTATCTGCACTTTGTGGCCCCCGCTCGTTCGCGCTCTTCGTGGCCCCATACGCATTCCCTTCGTGTCCCCGCTGTCGCCCTTCGTGGCCTACTTCGTGCCCTTCGTGGCCCTGGTGTCGTTCTCTCTCGCTCTCGCTTTCGCTCGTCGTCGCCGTCGTCGTCGTCGTCGCCGTCGTCTTCGACGTATTCGACGTCGTCGTCGTCGTCGTCGTCGTCGTGGTCGGTCCCCTGTCCGTCCCTCTGGGGGTCGTGTCGACGGTCCGCGGCCGCCCCGCCGATCAGCGCTGCCGCTGGCAAGGCCGACGGTCCGCAGCCGCCCCGCCGCTTGCCCGGGCCCGGCCTGCAGGGAAGAAAGGTATACCCCCCAAAAGGGGTTCGATCGAAGACGAAGGGGGCGGGTCCCGCGACCCACCCCGCGACCCACCCCGCGACCCACCCCGCGACCCACCCCGCGACCCACCCGCGACCCATCCCGCGACCCACCCGCGACGCACCCGCGACCCACCCGCGACCTACGTACCCCGCGACCCACCCGCGACCCACCCCGCGACCCATCCGCGACCCACCCGCGACTTACCCGCGACCCACCCGCGACCCACCCGCGACCCACCCCGCGACCCATCCCGCGACCCACCCGCGACCGAACCCGCGACCCACCCGCGACCCACCCCGCGACCCACCCGCGACGCACCCGCGACCCACCCGCGACCTACCCCGCGACCCACCCGCGACCCACACCGCAACCCATCCGCGACCCATCCGCGACTTACCCGCGACCCACCCCGCGACCCACCCGCGACCCACCCTCAAAGGAGGAGGAACCAACCGGACCCGACAATTTACGTTCACTAAACGGCCCTGGGCGTTTACTAAATAGCATTGCCCTGTTTGATTTTTTTGTGCGTTTCCTAAACGGCTTCGCTTGTCGGGGTGATGATTATGGGGTGGATTTTCTGCCCTCTACACCCGCGACCCACCCGCGACCCATTTGCGACCTACTCACATTGCTTGAACGAAAAAATCGGCGCCTGCGGCGGGCTCGTTGCATAATTTGTGGAAGCTTTGGCGCCTGCGTCCAGAGTCTCGCAAACTGCCGACGTCCCCACCGCCCCCTCATTCTTATCCGCATCTGCGGGGTGCTACGTGTTTATATATATATATATAAATATGTACGTATCTGTATATATATATGTGTGTGTGTGCGTATACCTGCTTCCATATATATATATATGTATGTGTGTGTGTAAATGTACACATGTACACATGTGCATGACTGTGTATACATATATATATATATAGTGCAGAGCATATGCGGCTACACATGCATAGCACAACACAGATTGCAACACACATATTGTACCACATAGGTTGCACAACGTGGATTCTCCTTTCTACAAAAATATTAAGATCTATCTCCCCTCCCCCGGACGTACAAGTTGTATAGGTTTATGCCCCGCCGTCCATCCGAAATATGAACCATATCATCACAGCCAGACCGGCAACTAGTCCCCCAATCATCCTCTGGACACGCGTTATCAAAAACCAACAACTTTCAAACAAGGTGACGGAATGCACACGTGCGCGTCACCGCGCGCGCATGCCAAAATCCTTCAAAACCTCTGGGTGTTTTGAAGATTTCCCAAATCGAGTGTCCCGAAAACGTATAAAACACACATGGTTTCGCAACAATCATTTTTGTCCCAACCATCATGTGGTGTTGGGTCCTCGTTTTGAAGAGACAGCGCCCCGCATCACTCACTCCTCCTCGTCCCCCTTCTCCCTTCCTCTTCCATCCTCCTCTTCCTCCCCCTTGTCCCTCCTCACTGCGCTTCACCCACCCAGTACATCGCTTCGTGGCCCTGTAGGGAGCTCCATCAAATGCCCCAGTGCTACCGCCCGCATGCGTCACGCACACCCATTTCGGCACACCCCTCACACGTTTCGTGGCCCCACAGGTAGCTCCACCGAAGGCCCCAGTGCCACCGCCCGCATGCGTCACGCACACCCATTTCGGCACACCTCTCACACGTTTCGTGGCCCCACAGGGAGCTCCACCGAAGGCCCCAGTGCCACCGCCCGCATGCGTCACGCACACCCATTTCGGCACACCCCTCACACGCTTCGTGGCCCCACAGGGAGCGCCACCACCGCCCGCATGCACCCATCTCGGCACACCCTTCACACGCTTCGTGGCCCCACAGGGAGCTAGCTCCAACGAAGGCCCCAGTGCCACCGCCCGCATGCGTCACGCACACCCATTTCGGCACACCCCTTCACACGCTTCGTGGCTCCATGAGGAACTCCACCGAAGGCCCCAGTGCCACCGCCCGCATGGCCCCAGTGCCACCGCCCGCATGCGTCACGCACACCCATTTCGGCACACCCCTCACACGTTCCGTGGCCCCACAGGGAGCTCCACGAAAGGCCCCAGTGCCACCGCCCACACGCGTCCCATGTCGGCACGCCCCTCACACGTTTGGTGGCCCCACAGGGAGCTAGCTCCAACGAAGGCCCAAATGCCACCGCCCGCATGCGTCACGCACACTCTTTTCGGCATACCCCTCACACGTTCCGTGGCCCCACAGGGAGCTCCACGAAAGGCCCCAGTGCCACCGCCCGCATGCGTCACGCACACCCATTTCGGCACACCCCTCACACGCTTCGTGGCCCCGCAGGGAGCTCCACCGGAGGCCCCAGTGCCACCGCCCGCATGCGTCACGCACACACATTTCGGCACACCCCTTCACACGCTTCGTGGCTCCATGAGGAACTCCACCGAAGGCCCCAGTGCCACCGCCCGCATGCGTCACGCACACCCATTTCGGCACACCCCTCACACGTTTCGTGGCCCACAGGGAGCTCCACCAAAGGCGCCAGTGGCTGCGTTCGCATGCGCCCACCGTTCCCATATCGGCACACCCATCACACGCTTCGCGGCACCATAAGGAGCTCCACCGACGGCCCCAATGACTGCGTTCGCATGCGTCCACCGCACCTATTTCGGCACACTTCTCACGCGCTACGTGGCCCCATAGAGAGCTCCACCGACAGCCCTAGTGGCTGCTTTCGCATGCGCCCACCGGACAAATTTTGGCACACCCCTTACACGTCTCGAGGCCCTCTAATGAGTTCCTCCGAATGCGGTGCGTACAACGACGGTGTTCACAACTGTATATGGTTGGGTCCTTCGCCAGTGTGTATATATACATATATATATATATATATATGTATAAAAATGTGTGTGTATATAATGTATGATGAACAACTTGCGTGCGCGCTCCTGAGAATCCTGAAGAGAACCTAGGTTGTTCAACGTTATCGGAAACAAAAACTACAAAATCGGCCTCTCGCGCGCGCATGTCGAAATCGTTCGAACGCCCTTTTGCGCGCGTGTTGTCGCAAGAATAATTTGCAACAAATTGGACGAAGTGCACGCGCGCGCGTCGTCGCGCGCGCATGCTGAAATCCTTCGAAGGCAATGGGTGTCGTAACGGCGTCAAAATCGAGTGCCCCGAAGACATATAAAAACACGCACGGCTTTGCAACACCAATCTTCAAAACATGCACTCCTGCGAATCCTCCAGAAAACCATCGGTTTTCGTCATTTCTTTCAGAAATGTCGGCTACGCGGGCCTTTCGCGCACCATGTCGACATCATTCGAGCGCCCTTGCGCGCGCGCTGGGGGGCACGATCCGTGTCGAATGATACCGCGCGGGCCACTCTCGCGCGTCCGCCGCGCGAGCATGCCGAACTCCTTGCAAAACCTTCCCAGCCGACGCGAAGGCGCCGTCATCGCCGCCGGCGTGGTGAGCATCGGCGCCGTCACTGGCCGTGCCGTCGCCGCTGTCATCACCGTCACCGCACCCCGTTCTGCTGCCCGGAGCCAGTGCTGCGCCACCTCAGGCCCCCAGCCGACTCCAACCTGTCTCCGCGTCGTGACCGTCGCCCGAGCGGAGACGTCCTCGGAGAGCGACCCGAGTCCCACTTGGGCACCCCGAGGCGCTCGACCTGGGCACCCTGCACGCGGCCCTGGGCTCCGGGCGGGTGCCTCCCGAAGATCGGGCTGCGACCGCTGCTGCGACGACCCGGGGAAGGCCCGGGGGGCGCCTGGGCACCGCTCAGGGGCACCCTGGGAAGGCCCTGTGGGGGCGCCTGGAAGCGCCCATGGGGGCCCGGGGACGAGGTCGGGCGCGTCCCCCGACAGGCGGATCTTGGACGGAAGAAATAATATCGAAAACTGCTCCACCAAAACTCAAGCATGATCCAAAACTCTTTCGTCCCCCGACTATTTTGTTGGCTACTTTTGAATACTCCTCCTGTTGAGGGACCCGAATATGTCCATGTCCACCGCCTGCCGAGGTTCCGAAGACGGACGCTCGAGGCGGCGGATGTGGACAAATTCCCGCCGCGGAGCCCCGAGGTAGAGTCGCCGGGCGACGGCCAGAGACGCCCCGACCCAGTCTTCCGCTTCCCAAGGGCTCCCAACCTCGCGCTCTCGCGAAGCGCGAATAACTTCGCGCTCTCGCGCCGCCCCCCCCCCCAAAGGGAGGAAAGGAGGACGAGGAGGAGGGGGAGAAGGAACGAGGACCGCGACGCGCGAAGCGCGAATAACTTCGCGCCCTCGTGGGAGCCCTCGGCTTCCCCACCGCGGCCCCCCTTGGCAGGCTGGGCCTGCGGGGGCACGGCGCCCCTCGTCCTCCCTCGGGCTGGGCCCCAGGGGGCGGACGAGGGAAGAGGCGGCCCCCCTGGGAGCGCTCCTGGGCCGTCCTCGGGCCCTCTTGGGACCTCTCCGACGCCGTCGTGGAGGTATCTTGGGCGCTTCGGGGGCCGTCTTGGAGCCGTGGGGGCACTCTTAGGGAAGAGGTGGGAAGAGCCGTGAAGAAGAGGGAGGGAGGCCGTCGAAGCAGCCGAGCCCCTGGAGCCCAGGAGGCGGGACGCCTGGCGAGACATCAGCTGGGCCCGCCCCCACAGGCTGGGCCCTGGGCCCCCATCTTTGGACGCCCGAAATGGGTACGGAAAAAATGGGTACAATGCCCAACAACAAATGTTGTCCCAAACCAACAGCGGCCGCTGTTGGGCTGACGGCCTTCTGTCTCGAATGGACACAGGCCGCGGCGGCGTGGACAGCGAATCCTGTTCAAAATGAACAGGAACTGCTGTTGGGCATTGTACCCATTCTTTCTGTGCCCATTTCGGGCGTCCAGACCATCGGCTGGGCCCGCTTCCAGCTCACGTCAGCGACAGCGGGGGCCCTCCCGATGGATGCTCACGCCGTTCTCCCCTCCTCGAGGCCGGGCGCCGGGGCAGCCCGGCCTCGGGGGCCCGAAGCGGGCACGGAGAAAAGGGGCACGGTGTGCCCAGCCGCCAGTGGGCGCTGCTGGGCGGGTGGCTCCTGGTCTTCCATGAGCAGCGACCGCGGCGGCGCGGGCTGCGGCTACTCGTGTTCAGAACAACAGGGACTGCTGTTGGGGGCTGCGTACCCATTCTTAGGAGGAAGAAGAGGAGGAGGAGGAGGAGGAGGAGGAGGAGGAGGAGGAGGAGGAGGAGGAGGAGGAGGAGGAGGAGAAGGAGGAGGAGGGGTATGGAAAGAATTCGAAGAAGGAAAAACGCCATAAGCATAGACTTCTGGCGCTCCGCGCGGGCTGTTCGGATCAGCGCAAGGCCCCCTCCCTGGGCGCGCGGAACGCGCCAAGGGCGGCGCCGGAGGCGCCGCTGGGCAAGGGCCCCGCGCGGATCCGAGAAATCCGCGCGAAGCGCCAGCAAATTATGTTTGTGGCGTTTTTCATTCCTCGAAATCGTTCCGTACCAGCGGCCAGCGAGCGGAGGAGGAGGAGGAGGAGAGAGGAGGAAGGAGGAGGAGGAGGAGGAGGAGGAGGAGGAGAGGAGGAGAGGAGGAGGAGGAGGAGGGAGGAGGAGGAGGAGGAGGAGGAGGAGGAGGAGGAGGGAGGAGGAGGAGGAGGAGGAGGAGGAGGAGGAGGAGGCGGAGAAGGAGGAGGAGGAGGAGGAGGAGGAGGGAGGAGGAGGAGGAGGAGGAAGGAGGAGATGGGCCCTCCGCGCGTAGGGCCGCCGGCGGGCCGCGGCGGCCCCCCCACCGGCGGCGCCTCACTCCAGGAGCGGGCCGCCCCGCGGGCTGCCCACGCGGACCACGGGCCACTCGCCGCGCGGGGCGCGCGCCGCGCCGCGCGGCGCGTCGCGCGGCGCCGGGCCGGCGGCGGCGCTGGCTTCGGGGGGCGCCGGCTCCTCTTTACAGATAGGCCCAGCTCTCCGGCGCTTGCGGAGGGCTTTTGACGACGACCAGCGACGACGACGACGACGGCGACGACGACGACGACGACGCCGACGGCGGCGGCGGCGGCGGCGGCGGCGACAGCGACGGTGACGACGACAGCGAGGACGAGGACGAGGACGAGGACGAGGACGTAATGCCTTCCAGCAACTGGGTCTCGTCGACGGCGTCCCGATGGGCCGCCGGAGGCCCGAGGTGTGACCGGGCGACGCGTCGCGTTCTTCAATCTAAGGGCGCTCTTTCCTAGGTTGCGACCTCGTTGGGGCCGCTTTCGGGCCCGGCGACGCGTCTTTTTCTTCATTCAACTCAGGAGCGTTTTTTCCTACGCTGGGGCCATGTCCGGGCCCCGGGGCCATCCCCAACGAGCCCGGGACGCAGAAGTGCCGCTGGGGAAGGTGCCGAGCTCTGGGGCCGCGGATGGACAGAAACTGGAGTACATACCACGTGGGACCTGTTCTCGAGCAGGGACATGCACAGACGGATCTACCCTTTCTCCGACCTTGCACCGCGCCGAACGCAACGGCCACGTTGTACGTCACGGCACCGAGTGCGTCCGTGGACGCTGTTGGCTAGGACGTGAGAGTGGTGTTTGGCATCGGCCCCAGATGTTGGTTTTCCAGAAGCAAGCAGGCTTGGCCCTCCAAAACAGAAATCTCGTCGGACGTCTTGGTTGGGCGGCTCTCGGGGGCCCTTCATCCGACCCCTTGGGGATCATCGGCGTGTGAGATGCTCCCCCCTCCCCAAACCCCTCCCCCGGGAGCCCGGTCCGGTCGAGTTGGAGGGGGGGGGGGGGGGGGGGGCGACGAGCGCACCACGGGCTCTTCCGGGCCCAAGAGGGCCTAAAGATGGGCCAAGAAGGCCCCAAGACGGTTCCAAGACGGCCCACGAGGGCCCCGGGACGCTAAACGAGCGCTCCAAGACGCCCAAGATGGCCCCAAGACGGGCCAAGAGGCCTCCAAGACGGCCCCAGAGGTCCCCCCGAGACGGCCCCAAGACGGCCCAAGATAGCCCCAAAACGACCCAAGAGGTCCCCAAGACGGCCCAAGAGGGCTCCAAAACGGCACCAAGAGGGGCCCCAGAGGGCGACCAAAAACTCAAAACATCTAGCTTTCCGCCCCCAGGAGCCCCAGGGGGCCCCAAGAGTGCCCCAAGAGGCCGCCACAGGCCCCCAAGAGGCCCCCAAGACGCCCCAAGGAGCCCCCAAGAGGCTCCCCGGAGGCCCCCCAAAGACCCCCAGAAACTCGGAAACGGCTCCCAAGTGGCTTCAAAACTGCCTTCCAGAGGCCCCCGAAAGGCGTGGCGCGAGATCCCGATACACATGCAAGAAGCCTCTAACCCAGAACCATGACCCAGAGCCTCCTCTCTGCGTCCCCCTCCTCCTCCTCCCCCTCCTCCACCTCGGCCCCAAGTGGCTTCAAAAGTGCCTTCGAGAGGCCCCCGAGAGGCGTGCCGCGAGATCCCGATACACATACAAGAAGCCTCTAACCCATAACCCATAGCCTCCTCTCTGTGTCCCCCTCGTCCTCCTCCTCCTCCTCCTCCTCCTCCCCCTCCTCCTCCTCCTCCTCCTCCTCCACCTCCTCCTCGTCCCCCCCCTCCTCTTCCCCCCTCCACCTCATCCTCATCCTCTTCGATTATTGTCCCCCCCCATCCTCCGCCTCACCCCCCATGCTTTTCTCCCCGTCCTCCTTTTCCCCCCAACACGCGCGCCCGATTGGTCATCGTTTGCATGTCTTGCACTTCAGGGTGCCCTTCTTTTCGTCGCGCGCGACATTGGTAGGGTTCTCGGAGAACGCCGACTTCAGTAGTCTTCTTTTGCACGGGCCGCTACACTGATACGCCTGGCAACTGCGCGCTGAGAACCCGAGTGTCTCACAGGTTCCGCACACCACTTTGGCTCCTTTTGCCTGTCGATGATCTTCCACTTGCTTCTGCTTCAAATGTTTCGTGTCCGAGAACGCTCCTCTGCACGCCGCACACGTCAGTGGCTTCGCGTCCGCCTCTGCTTTTCGCTTGCGATTCTCTGCATCCGCCTTCTCGTCCCGCGAGTCCCAAGGGGTCGGCGGTGCGGCGTAAGCCAAAGAATCTCGTCGGACGTCTTGGTTGGGCGGCTCTCGGGGGCCCTTCATCGGGGACTTCGGATCCGCCGTCCTTTGGGTAACTTCGCAAGTGGGGCGGAAACTCCCGCCCCACGTTTTCGGGCTCCTTTGAAACGCCGGTGCCGGCACTGCTCTGCCGGCGCTGCTTCCACCACGAGCCTCTGCAGAAGCATCCGCCCTACTATTCGCACCGTGCGAGTGTGAGGCTCACCTCCGACCGCATTCGGGGATTGACAGAAACCCATTTGGCAAAACGTGGTTTGGTGAAAACGACCTCGGGCCCAAACCTGGCGGGCGCAAGCCTGGAAAATGACGGCCGCGGCGCCCTCTCGAGAACCGAATACGGACAATTCGAAGTGTCCCTGTGGCAGCGCGGCGGTGGTGTACAAAAACCATGGGCCCCGGGAATTTTCTGCACCACCCCGAAATATACACCACGTGAATGTGTTCTTGCTACCGACGTGTCAAGGTGGGGGCTCTGTGTCTTATGTTGCATCCTCGGGGGACCTTGTCTGTCCCGTCGCGGCCCTGTCCGCGTCGAATGCGTGTCGAATCCATGCCGGACGCGTCGGATACGTGTCGAATCCGCGTCGAATCCGCGTCGAGTCCACGCCAAATCCGCGTCGAGCCCGCATCGAGCACGCGCCGGGCCCCCCCCCAAAAGACACCAATTTTTGGGGGGCAGGCGAGGTCCCCCGAAGATGCAGCAGAGTTCTCTGTCCACCCTCCTGTTCTTCCTCCTCCTCCTCCTCCTGGTCCTCCCCCCTGGTCTTCTTCCTATTCTTCCTCCTCCTCCTCCTCCTCCTCCTCCTCCTCTCCTCCTCCTCCTCCTCTGTCCACCCTCCTATTCTTCCACCCTCCTATTCTTCCTCCTCCACGAGCCGTCGGAACATCGACCAAGTGGTCTGGGGCGCATCCGGAGCCGAAGGACCTCGCCGGCCCCGGGAGCGACGCCCCCTCCGCGCCCCCCTCTAGGCCGAGCCCAGAAGGGAGGCCGAGGTGCTCGCCGCCCCCTTGGCGGGCCCGGCCAGGAGACCGTGTTTTTTTTTGTTTGGAATCGGCGACAGTGAAGGGGCCCTGGGACACACAAATAAAATACACACAAATAACATATGTCTTTTCCTATATTTTCTGGGTGTTTTTTGGGGAATCGGCGACCATGAAGGGGCCCTGGGGCACACAAATAAAATACACACGAATAACATATGTCCCATGTTTTCCTGTAGTTTCTGGGTTTCTGCCTTCCCCCCCACTTCCCATATTTTCCCATATTTTCTGGGGGAGTCGAGGATTCATTGTGTCTGTGTGTGTTTTCCCTCTCCTGAGACAACCCGGGTTATCCCGGGGGGGGGGAGGAAGGGGCCAGCCGATAACCTGACCCTCGCGCGGTGGGCAGCCCTGCATATGCCCGCGCCCCCCCTCCCGCGGACCTGCACAATCGGCAAGGTCAGGTTATCCTTCCCTGACTCCGGATCCGCCCTACTTTGGGGAAATTCGTAAGTAAGGCTTGGAATTTCCGCCTTACTTTTCAGGTCCCGCCGATGCCAATTTCAGCCCTACTTTTCTGTTGCTGTTTCCGCCCTACTTCTGTGGATTTCCGCCCTACTTTCTGTTGGGTGCAGAAATCTCCGCCCTACTTTTTCGGCCTCTTATAGGTGGACTTCCGACGCAAGTTGAAGCTGGAAGAAAAGCCAAAGTAGGGCGGATCTGGAGTCAGGGTTGGGGCGGGGGGGGAGGCAAGCCCGATTACCCTTGCTATCGCCGGACCCTAAAAGAAGCAGTCCCCAGGGGCCCTCTGGCGAGCCTGCCGCTTGGAGGCGCTCTCGGAGGCCTCTCGCGAGGGGCCCCCTCAGGGAGCCCTCAGAGCTCTCCGCGCGGCCGCTCTCCGAGTCTTCCGGAGGGGCTGGGCGGCTCTCGGCGGCGTTCGGAGAGCCCAGACATCGGGCGCCTCGGAAAAATCGAGGCCGATGTTTCTCGTCGCCTTCGGCCCCTCGGGGCCCTCGCCGGGCCTCGGGACCGTCAAAAAACGACTCGGGATGAAAGACCGGCCCTGGGGAATGTGGTCGGGAGGTCGGGGGCCCGTGTCTCGAAAAAATCGCGACGTCGGATGTCTGGGAGGCTCTGGGAACGTGCACGGGGGCTTCTTACTCCGGCGGCCCCCAGAGGCTCGCCAAGAGGTCTTTCGGAGGGCCTCTGCATGGGGGCTTCTGGAGGGCCCGTGGCGTGCCTGCTATATTCCTTCGAAGGTCTTGGGATGGGGCTCTGATGTCCACCGAGCCTGGGCACCGGGACCAGAGGCGGCGGCCATGCCCTTCCCCGCCATGCCAGGAAAGGGTACGTATCCCCAGGACGGGCAAGACCCCCCAAACCGAGGAAAACAAAAACAAACCGAGGAAAACCCCTAAACCGAGGAACAACCTAAGCCGAGGAATCAAACAACAAACCGAGGACAACAACAAACCGAAGAACAAAGCAGTCTGGAAGAAAGCAGCGGGCCCAGCCAGGACCGGTGCATGCGGAAAGCCGTCGGCGCATCCCGCGGCCCTCGTGTCTGGAGCCCGGACGGAACTTCCTCTCAGGACATCTCGAAGCCCTGGGAACCCTGGAAGGTGTCATGATCGAGGCTGCCTACCTACCAGACCACCCCAACCCAACCCGAAGACCCGAATCTCGGGTTGGGGGGGTAAGGGTTCCACATGTGTTTTTTCGATGTTTCCCGACCCCCCCCCCACTGGAAATCGAGGATAAGTTTAGGCCTTCGGGTTGGGTTGGGGTGGTTTGGTGGGTGGTGAGAGACTGCTCGCTCCTCGGACCCTGGGCTCTCCAAGAGGCCCCTGGGAGCGCCCCCTGGAAGCTCAACGCCTGCCGGTGGCCATCCGCAGCCCTTGGCCCTCGATGCTTCTGCGCGCCGCCGCGGCACGAGCTGGCGCCCCCCGAGCTGGGCTTGGCGGTGCCGCACTTGAAGCACTCCGTCCTCTCGCGGGGCGGGCGGCAGATCACACGGTGATGGCACCGGCTGAGGAACCCAGGGTCTGGAAGCTGGTGGGCCACCAGCTAGAGGCCTGGGCATCACATTTTTATTTCGCAGCGCAAGCAAAGCTGTACATTGACTCCACGCGCTGGCGAAGATCTAGAGGCTGAGATGCAATCTGGGTTTCAATTCTAGCTCCAAGAATTACCACGAAAACTTCTCAAAGTCAGATAATACGGCAACAGAAAACACTCGCCGACAGCTGCCTGCAACACTGGACATCACTGATATCACTCTCCTGGGCACATACCTTCAGGAACGCCCACACAGCACCCAACAAGGTCGTCCACGGCGACGGAAGGGGGTCCAGCGCGGATCCAAGACATCCGCGCGGACCCCCGAGATTTTCTGTTCATGTTAATTATTGCTCGTTCCCCTAAACACTCCGAACGCGAAGCGGCCGAAGAACCGACAACGCCCCACGAGACCGAGACCGACCGAGGCCGACGTGCCGTAAGCGGCCTGCACAGGAGGGGCGTGGAATTCGGCGCGGCAACGGCACGGCGGCCGACCGAGCCGGCGCGGCCGAGCGCGGCCAACTGCGACGTGGCTGGGCCGACGGGACCGCGGACACCCTCGATTCGTGGCGAGCGAAGGGGGAGGGGGAAATGAGAAGGGGCGGGCCTTCTCAGAAGGCTCGAAAGTCCCCCGGCCTTCCCAGGAGAAGTGTCCTGAGCCTTCCCCAAAGGCTCAGAAAGCTTCTCAGAAGGCGCGAGAGCTTTTCTCAGAAGGCGCGAGAGCTTCCGAGAAGTCCCGCCGCCTTCTGAGAAGGCCCTCTCCCCTTCTCGCTTCCGCCCCTCGCTCGCCGCCGCTTGATGTCCATGGCCGCTGGCTGCACCGCACTAGGGAAACAGGAAGTGACAGAAACATAAACACTTGGGGGTCCGCGCGGATTTCTAGGATCGGCACTGGAGCCCCCCAGCGGCGCCGGAGGCGCCGCTCGTGGCATCCTCCGGGCAAAATTCTCCCTTTCTCCGCTGGGCCTCCCCACGGGCCGCGCTCTGGCCAGAACGTCGAGGAGAGTCCAGTCGTGGAGTAGAGGGATCTCCAGGATGGGAAGCGGTTCCTCCTCCTCCTCCTCCTCCTCTTCCTCCTCCTCCTCCTCCTCCCCCTCCTCCTCCCTTCTCCTCCTCTTCCTCCTCCTCCTCCTCCTCCTCCTCCTCCT
>CAUYUJ010020921.1:105000-147796 GCA_963575745.1 Prorocentrum cordatum | reverse complement strand
GAGGAGGAGAAGGATGCAGGAGGTAGGAGGAGGAGGACAGCATTACGCGCTTGCGTTTTAGGATTCCAGCATTTGCCCCATTTCTCACTTCTTCTCCTGTGTGGCGGCTCAACGAAGAAAGGGTTGCACAGACATCGGTTTTAGAAGCACCGTTCGAAGGTCCGCGCGGGTTTCTTGGATCTGCGCTGGGCCCGTATGACGGCGCCCCTGGCGCTCTCCACGCGCCAGGAAGCCCAACGCCGAACCAAGAAATCCGTGCTGAGTTCGAGAATACAGTGCCTCAGGAGGAGAGGGGGAGGAGGAGGAGGAGGAGGGGTAGGAGGAGGAGAAGGAGGAGCAGGAGGAGGAGAAGGAGGACGAGGAGGAGGAGGAGGAGGAGAAGGAGGACGAGGAGGAGGAGGAGGAGGAGGAGGAAGAAGATTGAAGAGGGCGAGGAGGAGGAGGAGGAGGAGGAGGAAGAGGGCGAGGAGGGGGAGCATGAGTGGGAGGAGCCGGAGGGCTCTTTCCTTGCGGTGGGCTTCAACGTTCTTGCACCTGCTCCGCTTCGCACTTCTTCTCACCTGCGGCGGGTTCCAAGTATAACTACGTAGACTGCTTCGCCTGAGTCGGCATTTGTAAAGCCAGCCGCTGCGATCATCATCTGATCAGAGTCTGTGCAACGTAGAATTCAGCGAGAGGGGCGGGGACTGGTCGAAATGATGCAGAGATGTCGCCACGTTGTCGCCCCTGTCGCATCATGCCCAGCCTGGACTACTTCCGGCCCGCGTCATCACTCTAGGCCTCCTCGATGGGGTCCGAGCAGAAGGGGTCGGAGGATCGCGCCGCATCGCCGATGCATCGACGATGTGGCTCGATACCGAGCCCGACTTGCTTCACGCCGACGGCGCCAATGCATCGCCGACATCGCCGGTACATCGCCAATGCATCGTCGATGTATCGCCGATGTATTGGCGATGCGGCGCGCTCCTCCGACCCCATCTACTCCGACCCCATCTAGGAGGCCTCTAATCACGCCCGATTGCAGCCAGCCGTCTTACTTACCGACGAGGCCACCATGCCACCATGTTAGTTCCCGGGGAAGTTCAGAGGGCCAAGGACATGCAATAGGACGCAGACTATGACCACATAGGCATTCTTGTGCCGCTATCAGCGCACTCTGGCATGCCCTACTCAGGAAAGTGCATTCCAACATGGCCGAGATCAACGGGCAGGACCTCGACACCAAGAGCGAAAACTACGGCGAGCCCAGTCACACGGCAACTCAGTCCGCATATGTCAGCCTCGTCAGTGAGGGCCACTGCAGATCATCTCAGTCCGACCGGGGCAGCTTCGTGTTTGACCCCACGCCACGGCGCGCGTCAATGCGGCGTAATACATTCATGCCACACCCACAGAGGATCTCAAAACGACTACACATTGCGACAGCGTGCGCGCTGGCAGCATCGCCACCGTCAGCGCCCAGGCAATGAGACTGGAAAGACAATGGGCAGGTGGGCCACCGGCCGATCCCGGTTTTGAGATCGTAGCAAATCGGCACCTCAGCGTATAGACAAACACCGATCTGCGATGCGGAAGAGAACACACCCTCAGCGTTTCCAAGCTGATCTGAGTCCAGGAGTCCATGCCGTGAACCAGTCACGACGTTGGCGTGCTCGGAAATCGCCAGCAAAGGAATGGGCAGCCCTGTCGGGCAGCCAGGGTCCATGCCGCCCACGCAGGTAGAAACAGTGTGGATCAGAGGTCTGGGTTTCGAGGTTTTCGGGCGTTTGTCTTAGCTCTCCGCGGCTTTCCATCGAAGACGAGAAAACGCCATAAGCATAAACTTTTGGCGCTCCGCGCGGATGTCTTGGATCCGCGCCTGGGCCCCCCCGGCGGCGCCTCCGGCGCCACCCCTGGCGCGCTCCGCGCACCAGGAAGGGGTCCAGCGCGGATCCAAGAAATCCTCGCGGAGCGCCAAAAGCATGTGTCATTGTAGTTTTTCTTCCGCTAGCCCAAGCGGGTGGAAACAGTGTGGATCAGCGGTTCGGTTTTCAAGGTTTTCGGATGTTTTTTTTGGTTCTCCGCGGCTTTCCAGCCTGGGGATGCCTTCCAGCGGGTGCGCCTCGCCGGGAGCGTTCCTTGTGGTGCCAGGCTCGTCCCGAACGGACGCCCGACGATCGAGTTGTCATCAGGAGGGACCAAAACACACAGACACAATTATTTATCCGTAAGGGCTTCGCCCCCTGCCGCCGGCCCCCTCTCTCGGAGAATGGGCGATGGAAGAGCTAAGTCATGAGGCTTTGGCGCTGTCGTGCAGCAGTATCGGAACTTCATGCGAGGCCGATTCGCAATCGGCAAAACCAACTGATCACAAGAGGGGTTACCACACAGGGCGATTGGTAAGACGTGTATGGTTTACGAGCTTGGTTACCACACCTTGGGATTAAAGGGCCGAGGGAGTACTCGCAGTTTGGGTTACCACGCCTTGCGATGGATGTGCGTGAGGGGTGGCACCGAATTTCAGAAATGTGGCAAATCCCTGTGTTTTTGGACCCTGACCCCGCGGATCTGCGTGAGGGGTGGCACCGAATTTCAGAAATGTGGCAAATCCCTTGTGTTTTTGGACCCTGACCCCGCGGATCTGCGTGAGGGGTGGCACCGAATTTCAGAAATGTGGCAAATCCCTTGTGTTTTTGGACCCTGACCCCGCGGATCTGCGTGAGGGGTGGCACCGAATTTCAGAAATGTGGCAAATCCCTTGTGTTTTTGGACCCTGACCCCGCGGATCTGCGTGAGGGGTGTCGATTTCGAGCCCCCCCAGCAATTCAGACAACGCGCCCAGGGGGTGCTAAAAAGCCGGTTTGGGCCTCCCCCCCCCTCGCGCGGTCAATCAACTAGTTACAGTAACCAGCAATAAGTCAACTAGTTACAGTAACCAGCAAGAAGCAGAACTGTAACACTGGAAACTACAACCTACGACTGGTACAGGAAACTGCGAATCACGGGCCTACAGCCTGGTGGCCCCACAAGGGGGCCGGTGGATTTGTCGATTTCTTTTTGGACATATGGGAAAATATGGGAAGTGGGGGGGAGGACGACAACCTTGAAAATATGGGAAAATATTGGGACTCCTGGGATTTGTGTGTATTTATTTGCGTGTTGGTGGGCCCCCTCATATTACCTGAAAGCTACAATGTCAGTGGAGCAGCAGGTGTCGACACCGCTACCCTTCCGTAAATTTGGCTTTTGGGGAATTTGGGAGCTCCTGGGAGACCCTCGTCGCCACTGCTGGATTCTCTTCGAAGTTCTTGCCAAGAAGCACCCTGGGAGATGTCCGGGGAGCAGCGGTACCGACGTTGCGGCGCGATCCTCCGTCCTGATCCGTTCGAAGCCCACATAAGTTGCGTCCAAAGGGGGTCGTGGATGGTCATGGACAGAGACGGGCCACGGCAACTGCACGAGGGTCGGTGAATTCGTGGCGGCAGGGGGCAGTTGGTTCGGACGCGTGGACAACCTTTCCGGGGTGGATTGTCTGCCTTCTTTACAAAGGGTACGGTCACGCGGGGGTGTGGTTTGCGATCGGCACCGTCGGGGCCCAGGTGTCTCGACGCTGTCTTCGTCGGGCCTCCTCGCGGGGGCGCGGGAGAACTCCACCGAGGTCCCCGCGCGCCCCCAGGGTGCCCCCCAGGAGATTCCCCAGGGTGCCGGTTGCAAACCACACCCTTTGCAAACAACATTCTTTGCCAGGTGATCGCGAACATGGAGTAAGGGGGCGTGGATTAGCGACGGGTCCCGTTTCCAAGGGGAATCGCTGATTTCCGCCGCCGAGCGAGGCGGCACTGGCCGCATTTTGGTGAGGGCATCTCCCCCGATCCATGGATTTGGCGACCGCGCGCCAAATCCATGGATCGCTAATCCATGTTTGCGCGCCCGCGACTTTGGAGCCGCCGATCATGGAAGGGAAGGCCTCCATGTGTCCAGCGCCAGTTTCCGCCAGGACCCGCTTGCCTCATCAAGCAACGGACTCGAATCGGGCGTTCCCATTCCGCCGATTCGTTCTGCTCGTCTACCACCGTTCTTCCCCTGCCTGACCCATCCTATTTCGTCGGCCTAATCACTCCCATGTTTTGCTCTGGCCAGGGCCGCGTTCGTTTTCTTTTTCGGCGGCGAGCGAGGGGGGAGATCAGAAGTAGACGGTATCCTCAGGAGGCTGCGGCTCTTCTCAGAAGCCCTCCAGCCCTCTGTGCTAAGTGCAGCGTCTCCGGGGAAGGCTTAGAACAGTTCTTGGCCGTGGGACTTCCGAGCCTTCTGACACGGGGAAACGTAAGACTCGAGTAAGCCGGAATTCGGGTTTGCCGTTGACGAGCGCGACCTGGATTACAACGGTCCCGTTTTCGTGGGATGTCGGCGGCAGGAGTTCGCGTCAAGTTCCAGATTGGGTCTCGTCATTGTTATGACGGCCCTGGTCGAGCCAACCCGAGTCCCCCGTACCCGAGTCTTACGTCTCCCCTATCTGAGAAGGCCCGCCCGTTCTCACTTCTCCCCTCGCTCGCCGCCGCTCTTTCCTCCGTGCCTGCCTCGTGATCCCGAGCTGCCCCCGCGCCTCCGCGCCGCCGCCACCGGCAGGTGCCGCTGTTCGCCCGGGCTCCGGAGGCAGCTCCTGTGCGGCCTGCCCTCGTATCTCTATATTTCTCTCTTTCTCTCTCTCTCTCTCTCTCTCTCTCTCTTTTTCGGAACTTGGCACGTCGTCGCCCTTCCCCTCCAGCTCCTCCTCCTCCTCCCCCTCGTCCTCCTCCCCCTCGTCCTCCGCCTCCTCCTCCTCCTCCTCCTCCTCCTCCTCCTCCTCCTCCTCCTCCTCCCCGACATCTCGCAAAAGCTCCCAAAAGTCCCGAGGCCCAAGAAAACGGCGGACCCCAACAGCAAGCGGCAGACGGTTTTGCTGAAGGCCCGAGAGAGGAGACGCGCGAGGCTACAGGAGGGCCTCTAGGACGCTCCCACGCCAACGACCGCCTTCCACATCCCAACTGAGTTGTGGGCAGAGGCGTGCGCAACACAGTAGCGACGAAAAGCCTGGCCCCAGGAGAGACCCCCTGGCAGAGGCCGTCCACCGCGTGCCCCGCCCGTTCGGGCGGCCAACACCAGGCACAGGACCGCAGACGCGAACCGCCCTCGGCGAAGCAGCCTGCGGGGGAGGTGGACCCGTCGTTGTCCCCGCGGGCTCGGCCCGCAGGGACAGCCACTCCAGAGCGCGGCGGAAACAGCAGGGCCTGGATGTGGAGGAGCGCTGCCGCCAGTGGGGGGACGACGGATAATGCCGTCCAGGGCCCCGCCCACTGCCCGCACTGGGCAGAGGCCGCAGAGGGCGCCATGCATCAAGAAGAGCACTTACTGCTCACGAGGGACCCGCAAGGCCAGAAACGTGTCGGCAGGCACTACGCGAAGAGAGTGTCACGGCGCTGGAGCTGGCCATGCTGGAGCACCACGAGGTGCAGCAGAGGACAAAGTGGCCGACACAGGCAGAGGCAACGGCCACGTTAACAAGTGGATGAGGTCCGCGGCGACACGGGCGACGGCGCACGTGCGCGACCAGCTCTCTGATTGGTGGCACATCGCGGCGATTCTGCTCAAGAGGCACGAGATGCGACGGTGCATTGGGAGCGCCCACGACACGGAGAGCTGCGGCGGCAAGATCGCCAAGCTGGCGCAGAAGGCCGAGGACACCCAGCTGCACCTGGTCTTCGCCAAGGATGAGGCACACGACTTCGCCCGCGTGAAGGATGCGATATTCAAGCTGCAGGATCTCCCAGACGACGACGTGGCTCCCACCATCCTGATCGCGGAGCGCTACCAGTTGAGGGCCGCCGCCATGTCGCTCGCAATTCAAGGAAGGCGTTCCAGAATTGGGCCCGCAGCTCCACGACATGGCCAATGTGTCCAGGCCAGAGACCACCGAGAAGGCGCGGGGCGGGCGCGCCGTGGCGGCCCCCGACCAGCCCAGGAGCAGCAGAGCCGACGTGTGGGAGTGGCAGTGGGCCGACAACAACGTCGCCCAGGAGCAGCTCCAGGAGGGCATCCACACGGCGATGGGCCTCGCGTGGCAGGAGCCTTTCGCCCCGCTCGCGCCGAGGCAGCTAGGCCGCCTGCCCCCGGCCCTCAGCGCTTCCAAGGCCGAGGGCATCGGCGACTTGGGGCCCGCAGAGACCCAGAGTCTGCCCGCCAAGGGATGGCCGAGGCAGACGCGGGCCACCTTCGGCGCCATCGCCCCTAAGGACAAGGGCGGAGGCGACAGGGTGCAGGGTCAGCTCCCCTTCATCATGAAGACGCGGGGCAAGCTCATAATTGGGGTCGCCAGCGAGTGGGGCGAGGCCCTGGGCGAGTTCTGCAACGCGGACGTACGAGGGCCGCCGACGTTGCATGCTTCGCCCCCCCGAGCCACGCTCGACGAAACCGCCGAGGAGCTCGGCGTTTCCTCGGCGACCGCGGCTGCTAGACTTGGCAAAGTTCCTCGGCGACATCGGCATCCCGAGGCTGGTCCAGCACGCGCCAGGGCGGGGCTTCCCGCCCATCGCGCTCTGCGTGGAGCCGCAGGCGCTCCTGGCCCCAGGACAGCTGAGGGAAATGCAGTGGTCGGCAGGGGGGGCCCAGAGGGTGCGCGACCCGACGAGGCCATCATGGGCCCAGTCCTCCATTGCGCGCACCTCACGGAGCAGGCTGACATCAGCCTGTGGACTCTCGCGGACGACGCCGTCCTGCGCGCGCAGGGCGCGGGGGCCAACGTGGAGATGCAGCTGGCGCAGAGCTGTGCGAGGCTGGGAGATTGCCTCCAGGCCGCGGGGCTCGCAGCCCCCCCCCGAGACCACGGCGGTTGCGAGCGCCCCGAGGCTGGCCGTCTCCATCGCCATGGGATTTCAGCAGCGAAGATTTCCAGCAAAAGCACAGGGCAGCTTCACCGACCCCGGGGCGGACTGCCACGCGGGCTGCGCGCGCGCGAGGCGCAGAGGCAGACAGAAGACGCAGAGAGCTGCCATGAGGGCCAGCGCCATGAAGGGGCCGAGGGAGATGGCGATGCTCAAGGAGGTCACCAAGTCCACGGCCACCAGGTGCAGGGCCTGGCCCATTGCGAGGTCGCCAGGCTGAGGAGGCTGGCCTCGCGCGCGGCTGCGGCGCGCGAGCGGCTGACGGCTGGGGTCGCCAAGGCCTGGCAGCTCGCGGCCAGGCGGTTCCGCTCTGCTGGTGAGAGGCGCCGTCGACGGTTCAGTAGTGGACATGCCGACCCCTTGTTCAGGAATGAACGAATCGCCGTCGCGGCCCCGACCCTGTTCTTGTCGACTGGGCCCCCTCCCGCCGCGAGGCCGAGGACATCTGCTAGCCTCGGGGCTCGTGGTGGGCGGCGGGCAACGCGCGTGCGCCGACGCGCTCGCTTCGTGGGGCGCGCCCGCCGGCTGTGGTCTGACTTCGCCCAGGGAGCCCTCGCCACAGACGTGGCGGACACCGAGGCGCGTCTGATCCGAATGCGTGCGAGGAGGGCCCCGGCGGAGACCATTCGCGCTGGCCCCCGGTCCGAAGCCCGACACTCGGCCAGCCGCCCCGCGCGGATCTCGGGGCGTGGGCAGGCCAAGAGAGCCTCCCAACATGAAGTCGCGCCTGTCCCTCTACAGGGGAAATATTCCAAAATGGTCAATAAATAATATGGGGACGACGTCTGGGCATTTTTGTAGCATTTGCTTAAAAAGTTTAGGTTGCAAAATCAACAATCGCGCAGCACGCGTCTGTAGGGGGACAGGTCCGACCTAATCCCAGCGGGATTGGCGTGGGCTCGGCTTGAAATTCTATTGCGGGAACTGCATGGTTCTCGTGGGCGCTCCAGGTTTCCTTGGGGCGGCCCCGACGGCGCGCGCCCGCGTCGCCCCGCCCCCAGGAATCGCGCCCCTGAATGGAAGGCGGGCTTTGGGAGGGCAAGTTTAAAACGAGTCTTAAGTTGGACGTGTCCCTCTACAGGAGGAATATCCAACCATAGTAGAACAAATTGTTCGGGGATATGTTTGACTATGTTTGAACATGTCTGGGATATTTTCCCTGAGTTTGTCATCCAAAATCCTCTTGTAAAGGGGACAGGCTCGACCTAAAACGAGTCCCACGCCTTACATTACTGGGGAGATGCAAATTCGCTTTTGCGGTAAATACTGGATGTCTGTGACCGCGGATACCAGACATTTTTGTTAAGCTTTGCGTTGCACCCACCTCCGATGGGGAAACATAATCTGGCGCGGAGCGCTCGCGGCCTCCACCCATGTGCGAAAGGCCCGCCCAAGATTTTGTCAGAAACCAGTCTCGAGGATCTGCGCCAGTAGTTTCACAGTCTCGACGTTCGTTGTCGCACGCCCTATAGTCATATAGTCCTCCTTCTGCTCCTCCTCCTCCTCCTCCTCCTCCTCCTCCTCCTCCTGCCCTTGCCTCTATCCGTTCGCCCTCCTCATGCTCATCTTCCTCGTCTTCACTCCTCCAGCTCTCTTCCAGGCCTTCGGCACCGCGGTTTGTTCACAGCGTGGATCCCGATGCTTCGACTCCATGGCACGAATGGCCATCCCGAGTCGTTGTTTTTGTTCCGTCCCTGGTCCATGTGAGGGCCCCCGAGGGCAGAGGATTGCCTCAAGCGTCCCGTCGTGATTTTGTTTGCTGCATTGGTGTCACCGAGCGCGTTCCACTACTCGCGAAGTATTCACACGTGAACTCCAAAAACACAAACACACGCTTGCCGCGGCGCAATGCATCGTAACTCCCCCGTGGCGCAGCCAGGCCGTCTGCGGGCAGTTACCTTGCGAGTTGTGGAGCGCGCTTGTCTACGGTAGGTTCATACGGCGTTTCTGCGCCGTCGACGCCAGCGAGCGCGTTCAATCCATTAAAAGAATATGGAATGAATGTAAATTTGCGGCGCTCCGCGCGGTTTTGGGGGATCCGCGCTGGGCCCCCCTTTGGCGCCGCGCCGCCCCCAGCGCCGCCCTTGGCGCGCTCCGCGCGCCAGGGAAGGGGGGTCCAGCGCAGATCCAGGAAACCCCCGCGGAACGCCAACAGTTTCTGTGTACGCCGTATTCTTAAGCCGGTTTTGCCACTTTACAGGGGGAAAGTTCAAAAAATAGTCGAAACATGATATGGGGACGATTCTTTGAGTATGCTCGACAAGTTTATGGGCACTTTGGGAGTATTTTGGTTTTTCGTCCAGAATCCCCCTGTAGGAGGGCATGCCCGACCCAATTACGGTCAAGGCGTCCATGATCCGTTTCCCTCAGGACCCGTTCCCCCCATGCTGAGCTCCAGACTGCAGCCCGAGCCTTCGTCCTATCAGCATCGTTTCACCGACCTCCTGCTCCTCCTCCTCCTCCTCCTCCTCCTCCTTCTCCTCCTGTCCCTTTCTCCATCCTCGTCCAGGTCCGCATCATCCCACCACGCTCTAGTTGTGGATATGCCCTTCGGAACTCGAAGGGAACAGCCCATATCCCCATTCAGGGGGGTAAATCGGCCAATGGGGCCCAGGCCACGCCCTTGCGGATGGGGATTGGCCAAGCGATGCTCACTCCTCCCGTATCGCTCATCCTCCCTTCCTGCCTCCCGCCCGCCCTCCTGGCCGAGCTGCCATCCAGCATGCACGGAGGGAGGAGATGCGACACCAACACCATCAGAGGGGGCCACCTCCAGCGAGGAGGTCCACGATGCCTCCCCGAGCTGGAGGCTGGGGATGTCTCGAAGCGAGAGGGGGGGGACACCACCAGGGAGACCCCCATTTGCTCCTCGCATCTCCTCGCCCTGGTGGTGTTGGTTTCCCCTTTCCCTGTTCCCACTGCTGTGGTTCTGTGGTTTCCCCTCCACCCTTCCACCCTGTCACGCATGCTCTCTGCGTCGTCGCCCGCGTGGGGGGTAGCCAGTCTGTCGACGGGCGGTGCATGAAAGACGTCTCGAGCCACGGCGGGGGGGGATAAACAGCTGTTCTCACATGTCTTTGAAATTTTGCGATGACGTAAGTCCCCGAGTAGGCCCCGTCACAGCAGCAGTATGGCCGCGCCCCCCGAAAGCAAGCAGGAGGAGCAACAGGAGGAGCAGGACGGCGTGCATAAGGAAGCAGAGGGGACGGAGGGAGCGAGGAGGAGCAGCAGCAGCAGCAGCAGCAGAATGATTGCACAACAAGCGAAGAGCACGTGCTGCACAAACGTAAATTTTCGGATGCCCGCGATGTCCCCACAGTTTTTCCCCATCTGCGCTTGACCCCTCTCCCCGTCGGCCAGCGGAACGCGCCGGGGGCGGCGACGGAAGAGCTGCCAGGGGGTTCCGGCGCCGATCCAAGCAATTCGCGCGGAGGTACGAGAGTTTGTGCTTCTGTTGTATGTTTGTATCGGTTTTCTTCGTGGTGATTAGTTTCTCCGGTCGGCGCGGGCCCTCGCACCCCCTACCCCCCCCCATGGAGTAGATCCTGGCTGTTTTTGGCGCCTGTTTCAAGCAGGTGGAGCCTCCCCCATAGCACGATCTGTTGCAAACAGTCGCATTCAGCAAAGGTCCGGAGCCAGACGCCTATCCCTTCTCCCCCCCTCCGCTCAATGCCGAAACGCCGGCGCCTCCTCCTCCGAAAGTTTATGTTTATGCCTTCTCTGACTGCTCTAAGCATGGCTGTCCTCCATCAAGCACTGGCGGAGAGTCCTGGCGTGCCTATAGGACAACCAAAGAAGGTTCTAAGAATCTTCTGTGGTTTCCACGGAATGTTCTTAGAACATTTCTCGCTGGGACTGTCTTGTTTTAACGCATGGGGCTTATGTTCTAGGACATTTTTGGGTTCTGAGAACATGATGTCGTGGTAGGCCTATAGGAATGCTGGGACGGTCGGTCCGTGCCCATCTCCAGCCGCCGTCTTGCGCTGGGCCCTCAGACGCTCCGCCTGGCGGTGGTGGACGCGCTGGTGCCCGTCAGCCTGCGCGCCGGCGAGACGGTGTGGAAGCAGCGGGACGAGGGCAGCTGGATGGGCCGCGCCCGCCCCTCGCTGATGAGCCTGTTTTCCACCATCACCACCACCAGAAGTTGGAGGGGGGAAGGAGGAGGAGGGCGAGGAGGAGGAGGACGAGGAGGAGGAGGAGGAGGAGGAGGAGGACCCCCCCTCCAACTTATGGTGGTGGTGATGGAAAACACGCCCATAGCTCGCCGCCCGTGCAACGAGGACGATGATGAGAATCATGAGGACTCGGGGTCTCTTCGTATGAGGCTTGGTCGGCGACATTGAAATCATCGAAGAAGAACAAAACAGACACATAGACATAAACTTTTGGCGCTCCGCGCGGATTTCTCGGATCCGCGCTGGGAGCCCCCTGTCGGCGCCTCTGGCGCCGCCCCTGGCGCGCTCCGCGCGCCAGGGAGGGGTGTCTGGCGCGGATCCAAGAAACCCGCGCGGAGCGCCAAAAGTGTATGTTTACGTGGTGTTTCTTCTTCTATTCGTGTGAGCCTTGGTCGGCGACATTGAAATCAGCTTTGCCGACCAGTTGGACCACATTTGGCCCTTCCTCCTGCTCCTCCGCGCCCTTCTTGTTCGTCCTCCCCCTCCTCGTGTTCTTCTCGTCTCTCTTGTGAAGGGGCGAGTTCAGCCCAAATCCGGTTCAATTCATGCCCAAATCGGACCGCGCCAGGGGCCACCCGCCCTCCCAACATATAACTAACACCCGAGCCTGAGCATGTTCAGCGATCGTCTTTGGATGGGCAGCTACTCGGAACCAAAGCCGACCCCAGGTGCGCGACGCTTGGGCGAGGTGCGCCACTCGTGCCAGGGGCGCCACGCGCGCCAGACACCCCTGGGGCCCGAGCGTGCCAGGCACGCCTGGTGCGCCATATGCGCCACGTGCTCCGAGTGCGCCAGGTGTGCCGCACACTCCAGCCGCGCCAGGTGCGCCATGTTCGGGGCACGTGCAGAGTGCGTCAGGTGCGCCTGCGCACGTGACAGCACACATCGGGAACCATGTCGGCCCCAGCCATCCTTGTCGAAAACCCATGCCCATCAGTATGTCTGGTGGGCCGGCGCACAGATGACCTCGTGCCGCCACCCCCGCCGTCCCTGTCAAAAACCATTTGACAGTGATCGCGGGATGACCGCGCATGATCCAGATTTAGCCGCGAGGCGCATGTTGTTCGTTTTTTTGTCAGGGATGGTAGCCCTGTGCACGGCAGGGAATATGCTCGCACCCCGGCCGTCTTTGTCAAAAACAATACAAAGTGTTCGCGGGCCTCACGAACATGACTCAAGACTTTGCCCCAAAGTGTATTCTGAACTGTTTTTGTGACAGGGATGGTGTAGGGGGGGGGGGGGCGCATCGGTTTGGCCGCGCATGCTCCAAATGTGGAGGCAGAGTGCGGTTTGTTTTGTTTTTGTTTGACAGGGATGGTGGGGGGCGGGCCCTCATGGTATCGGCATGGTTCCTGGTTGGACGTCGGCCGGGTGGGGGAGGGGGTGTATATGAATAAGAGATTGTGAAGGGCTGATGAGATTTGATGTGCAGTTCGATGTGTGTTCCGAATTGCACGTGTATTGTAGTTGGGTGTTCATGGCGATATTAATTGTGATGTGCATTTCCATTCGCATGCTTTCTGTCATTTCGAGTAGACTGGCAGTCGGATTCCGCATTTGTTTTGTTTCTTTAGCATTCGATATGTGTCTGTGTGTCTTGTTGTTTTTGGTTTCGGTTCCGGGTCGACGTTTCCCCCCTGAGTTGGTGCTTCCCTATGGTTGCCCATCGTTTCACTTGCAGCTTGAGCCTGGAATTTTTTGGCGACAACCTGCGCCGGACCCGAGGGGACACCGCGGGGGCATCAAGGCGGATATCTCTGGATACTCTCTAGGACATTAATGGGCACAAGTTGGTGCTGTGCTTCCAGCGGCACGTTCAGCTTCAGTTGAGTGAGTGCTGCCGTTTATGTCTCGCTCATGCTTGCTCGTTTTTTTAATCGTGTCCCCCGCCATCCTCGGACCGAAGAGAACGCACCCCTCCCATTGTGTTATGATGCAATCGGCATGCCCAGTATTGCATCTTCGTCTCCGATCTTTGGGATGCGACCTGTATACCCCGTGTCAGGACGTCGGGTCGTTAGAAGTTGCTCTCCCTGGCGATCTCTTACCTCACGGATGCGACCCATGCGCGCACGTGAGATCGTTGTTCCAGGAAGTGAGTTTTGGGTCGAGTTGTAAGTCGGACGTGACCCTCTACAGGGGGAGCATTCAAAAATAGTTAACACATAATATGGGGACACTGGTTGGAGCATTTGTTTGACCATTTCGTGTTTCGTTTTAACTATTCTTGATTTTTCGTTCAACATCTCCCTGTAGGAAGACAGGCCCGACTTAACGCTTGTGTGGGCATCCTCGCACGGAGGATGTGTCACACATATCGCGACAGCGGACTTCGATGGTGGAGTTATAGGTGAGGGGCCCACTGGGCATGAGACCTCAGTCATAGAACGAACATGGTGAAGCACGCAGTTTCGGTTCATCTCGTATGTTTAATACCGTACTCATGCTTTCTATTTGTAGCCATAGGCTGACGTACAGCATGCTGCCGCACAACCAGTTGCCGATTTCTGGAAAATGAGGAACACGACGCGACCGCCTTCACCCAGAGACAAGAGAAAGCAGGCGCCTGTGCTTGGATCTAGCCCCAAGCTGGCCGAGTTGACTTGTGGGTACCACCTAGTGGCATCTGGACTAAAGGATATGTGGGTGTGTATTTCGAGGCCTCCCGGGGACAGGGGGTCACTTGGGAGTGATCGGGGGGCCATCAGTCGAGGAAGCGAACACAAATGGAGCAAGGCCCGTGGATTCACAACGGGTCCCGCTCCCAAGCGACATCGACACGCTCCGTCGCCAAGTGAGGCGGCCCTGGCCTCAAGTTCCGGGGGGCATCTTCCTGGTCTGAAGATGCACGCATCCCTGATCAATTGCAGCGCGTACCCCAATCAGAGGCAGCCGTGGGAGAAGAGCAGAGGGAGAAAGTGGCTTGCAAACCACGTTTCGGCTATCTGGAGAGATCCACCCCTCCTGCCACCCGGCTTCAGGCATCGTGCTCTCCGGGCGCTTGGGGAGGCTGCTGCAGAAGGGGGGCACCGCCATGGGAGAGACCATCAAGTTGGACGAGGTTTTGGGGCTCGGCTGGGCTGGAGCTGGGGGGCGAGACGGGATTGCATGGGGCACTGGAAGGGATGCGCGTTTTCCGCCAGCTTCTGTCTCTTCCCCCCGCGGGTGTGCACCCGAGGGGCAGTGCAGGGAGCGCACATGGGATGTGCTGAGGGACAGTACCGTGCACCAGACTCATCATGGTTGGAGCTGATCGTCGCCCACGCTCGCAACCAGTTTTTATCTCACCACGGCAGAATGTGATCGTGGTGCCAATACAGATGAAGTGCAGGAGGAGGGTAGGATCAGGAGTACGGCAGATGTTTCGGAAGAGCAGTGGCAGCGTCAGAGGAGCAGGAGCAGGATGATGCTGAAGGGGAGCAGGAGCATGAGGAGGACTGGGAGAAAGAAAAGGAGGGTTAGAGTTGGAGGACGACGGCAGCGACGGGAATGAGGATGATTTGGAGACAGAGGTGGGAAGTGCGATCAGTTTTGCGGACAGAGGAGCAGAGTTGAAGAGGATGAGGGTGGATGGGAGAACGACAGGAAGGATTCCAGGACCAGCGTAAGTTCAGAAGGAAACCCAGCTCACTGCGGGAACAACAAGTAACGATACTGCTTCTCCCCAGACCTATTTCGCGGTGCGCTCTGACCAGAATTCCGAGGCGAATACAATCGTTGTGACGAGGGCTTCCCAGGAGACCCAAAAAGGCGAAAAGGACCGTAGAGCGAACGGCAGTGTAGGTGACGGCGATGTAGGTTTCGGCATTGTAGGTGGGATTGGTTCGTGGCCAAACCAATTGTAGGACATGGTGGTTCGTGCTTTCCTACAGTTCCCTGCGTCGTTTTCGCTCGATACATTCGCACATATGAAATGTCGTATCCTGTGTGTCGTGATTTCCTACCATTTGTTCTGCGTGAGCTCGGCTGCACAACAATCATATTCCAACATCGCCATTGACCAACATTGCTGTTAGAGCGGCCTCGGAAGGATGCACGTAGCGGGCCGAATGCCAGGGGGGGATAGGAAAAAAGGGGGGTTACGAAATCTGCTGCATGCAGCTGGTTTCGGCCCCGCCGCGGGGCCCATTCCTTGATACATGGGCGCCTCCCGGCGCCAGGAGGCGCCGGGATAATCAGCTACGCGAGCTGATTCTCAAACCCCGCTTTTGCTATCCCCCCTTTTGTTTCCCTTCACGTGCACAATCAGTGGTATCTGTTCTTATCGATATCGTTTGACGTCCGCAGCTCATTTGTGTCAAAGGAGCGTTGCATGGTAGCGGAGCGTCGGTCTAGCCGGCGCTCGCGCGCACCAGCCCCGGCCGCGCTCCCGCGCGGCCCGCCCTGCACACTCCAGCCACGGCGTCGAGCGGCGATAGCGGGGCTGCTGGTGGCGTGTGGCTGTGGGTGCCAGACGAGGCAGAGACTCCGGTCAAGCAGACCGACGGGAGAGTGCAGAGCAGGTGGCGCCACGTGGTGGCGAAGGTGCTGAAGCAGAAGTACCTCAAGGGTTTCTGGTCAGTGCTCGGCGAGTACCTCAAGTACGTCAAGAGCAGGCAGCTGCGATGAACGAGCAAGAGAGGCAGGCCCTGGCCAGCCTGCAGTCGGCTGTGGAGGCGCTGAGGATCCAGAACGCCCAGCTGTCCCAGCAAGCAGAGCAGATGCAGCAGCAGAACGTTCAGATCAGGACGGAGCTCGCTCGGCAGGTCCAGGCGCAGGGAGATCTACCACGGTTGGCCGAGCAGCTCGGCGACGCTGTGCAGAAGCTGTCTGACGAACGCAAGGATAAGTCGTCTGCGCCGGCCTTTTCCCTTGTAGACACCAAGGGGTTGGGCAAGCCCTCCATCTTCAAGAATGAGGAAGCCAAGTTCCTGGAGTGGTCCCGCAAGACCAATGCGTACCTGACGGCAGTCTTCGGAGAGCAGTTCCGCAAGCTGCTAGAGTGGGTGGAGGATCAGGCGCAGGAGACCACGGTGATCAGCATGGAAGTTCTGGAGGCGCGGTTCGGCAGCGACGACGATGACGAAGATGAGTTCATTCCGGACCTCCGCGAGAAGGTCAGCCAGCTGTACGTCGCCCTCCAGACGCTGACAGAGGGTGAGAGCTTTGCCCTGGTGATGAACACTCCCAAGGGTAACGGCGCTGAGGCGATGAGGAAGCTCATCCGGCGCTGGGACCCAGCTTCAGGGGGTAAGCGCCGCGTTCTCTTGAAGCAGATCATGAACCCGCAGCGGTGCACCCTCAGTGACCTGTATGCGAAGCTCGAGGAATGGGAGGAGCTCATCCGCCGTTACGAGAGGAAGAAGGCAGATGGCCTGGGCAAGGTGGTTGACGACGACGTGAAGGTTGCAGCCCTGGAGACCATGGTGCCAGAAGAGCTCGAACTCCACCTCGCGATGAACAAGCACCGGTTAGACACGTCGGAGAAGGTCGTAGAGGAGATCAGGAGCTTCCTGGAGTCGAGACAGTCGCAAGGTGCCCTACTCCGACGGAAGCGAGGTGACCCAATGGACGTTGACTCGCTGTACAAAGGAGGCAAGGGCAAGTCCAAAGGTAAGGGTGACAAGAACGGCAAGAAGGGCCAGACTCCCAAGCCGCGTGACAAGCGGACGGTGCAGTGCTGGCGTTGCGGTGGCTGGGGCCGCACGTCGAATGAGTGCACAGTCCGCCTGCCTGGCGGGAAGACCGGCGACGGCAATGGCAGCAAAGGCAAAGGCAAGGGCAAGGACGCAGACAAGGACAAGTCCAAGGGCAAGAACCGCCGCTGGGACACCAACTCCTTCGAGCCCGGTGCCGCGTCAAGCTCGAGCCAGCCGGTGTACGGAGACAACTGGGACGACGGCAACAACAGCACGATCACCAGCCTTCCGCCCTCAGCGAGCCAGGTGGGTTCCACGAACCTTGGCTCCTTCGAGCTGTGCACGTTCGAGCTCAACAGCTTCGACGAGACCGTCGACGACCAGGAGTGGATCAGGTTCACGTTCGACTCGGGAGCGGCCGTGACCACCTTCCCTGAGAACACCAAGGGCGAGCGGCTCCCGGCCGATCCGAATGCGAGCTATCGGACGGCCAGCGGTGAGATCATAGCCGACTCAGGCGGGGTATGCATCCAAGGGCGATCCGAGTGGAGCGAGCCGATCAGACTGAAGGCGCGCTTGGCCAGCATCCACAAGCCGCTGGTCTCGGCCTCGCAGACTCACCGCACGGGTCGGGCCACCTGGCTGACGAAGGAGGGTGGCTACATCCTCCCGGCCGGCTCGGACATCGTGAACCGCGTCGACGCTCTCATTCGTGATGCTGTGTGGAGTGAGTCGGGCGTGGTGCCTCTGTACGTTGAGAAGGGCATCTACGCAGGCTACATCAAGAAGAACGAGGGAGGCCACGTCAGGAGAGTCTCGTTCGGCGACCACCGCGAGAGCTGGGACTTGTGCCCGGTCGACGGCGGGTCGCCAGTCCCTCCCCGGCAGGCCTGGCCGCAAGGCCCGGAGGAGGCGGCGCTGTTGCTGGGAGCCCGGGCCCAGCGCCGCTCACTGACTTAGACGTGGGCCAGGAGGAGGAGCAGCAGGCGCCGGAGGTGGCACCCGCTCGAGTCGCGCGCCGTGGCAGGGCGCCGACGCAGGCAGAGCGGGAGCGGCACTTGGCATCCGGACACGCGGTCTACCGCTCGTGGTGCGAGGAGTGCGTGCGGGCAGCCGGCCTGGGCGCCCCGCACGCCAGGCGACCTGAGGATCGTGATGACGCCGACCCGGTCGTCAGCATGGACTTCGCCTTCATCGGGGAGAGAGAAGGTCCAGGACGTGGAGGACGACGGCTCCATCCCCATCTTAGCGGTGACGGACCGCAAGTACGGCATGAAGGGGGCGACCGCCGTCAAGGACAAGACCGCGTCCGACTTCGTGGTCAAGTGGCTCGTGGGCTTCTTGAAGCACCTCGGGCACCGCCGCGTCGTGCTCAAGTCCGACGGCGAGGCGAGCATCTGTGCCATCAAGAATGCAGTGATGGTTGGTGTGGGCCAGCATGTCGAGCGCATCCCGCAGGAGTCGCCCAAGGGCGAGCACAAGAGCAACGGCGAGGTCGAAGCCAGCGCGAAGGAGGTGAAGAAGGTCATCCGAGCGAACTTCTTCTCCATGCAGAAGTCCTTCGGCTTCGAGATCGCGCCCGGGCATCCCATCGTCAGGTGGCTGCCCCAGTTTGCCGCGGACTCCATCTCCAAGTTCAGGCTCGGCGTTGACGGCGTGTCGGCCGAGCAGCGGAGGCGTGGCCGCCCCTGGAGGAAGTTCGCGGCGGAGTTCGGCGAGAGGGTGCACTATCGACCTCTCGGAGTCGGAGACGAGAGGAGCACGCTGGCCCCCAAGATGCTCATGGGGCACTTCGTGGGCTACCACTCGCGGACAGGCGCGCTGCTCGTCATGACGCAGTCGGGTGTGGTGCGGGCCCAGGGCTTCAAGCGCCTGCATCGAGCCCAGGCGTGGTCGCCGGAGGCACCAGGGTCGTGGGGCAGGCTTGCTGGACTGCCGTGGGAGGTTTCCCCCGCGGTGTTGCTCGCGCAGCCCGTGGGCCCGATCACCGTGGCCAGAGACACGCAGGAGGACCACGACACCGTGGTCAGGAGGCGCTACGTACTCAAGAAGGACATCGAACGCTTCGGAGCTACTCCGGGGTGTCCAGGCTGCGCGGACCTCATGGCAAGGGGGTCGGCGCGGGTCGCGCACTCCCAAGAGTGCCGCGATCGCATCGAGGCCGAGCTGATGAAGGACTCGGCAGGCCAGCGGAGACTGGCGGAGCACCACCTGAGGGCGAGTGCTCGCGAGGCTCAGGCGGAGGAGAGCGCGGCGCAGCCGGCGCCCCAGCCTGGAGCAGCCGCAGCCAGCGGCGGAGGAGCCGCCGCGGCCAGCGGCGGGGGAGGCGCCGCGGCAGGACCCGGCGCGGACGTGGCCATGGCAGGTCCACGTGCGGGCGCCCCGGCGACGCCACCGGCAGCATCGAGGAAGCGTGCTGCGAGCGCGTCCGCCGAGGAGCGCCGCCCGCCGCAGTTGCGAGACGGGCCAAGGGGGCTCAAGAGAGCCGGGAGCGAGCCGGACCTCCACGGGCAGATGATCGTGGACGGAGGCTCGAGCTCGTCGGCTGGACCGGCGAGCGCGGCAGTGTCCGCCGGGCTGGTGCAGCCCGCGCCTAGCCCAGAGGGGGCTAGAGGAGGTGGCGACATGGAGGACTTGGCAGGGCCAGCTGCACGGGCTGGCAGCTCCATGGACGTCGGCGCCTTTGACGAGGTCAAGGGCAAGATCTACAGGGAGATCCTGGCGCTGGTGAGCGCCACGGACCTGATCGGCGACAACGCCATGTCGATCAAGGAGCTGAAGGAGGCGTCCGCGCTGTTGACCGAGATCAACGGGGTCGACCTCGCAGAGATCTACTCGCCCGAGCGCTTCAAGGGGAAGGCGCTCGGCATGGGCCTGACGGCAGGCCTCGCGGCGGACCTCCACACCGGCTGGGACTTGCTTCGAGAGGACCACCGCCGAGCAGTCATGAAGAAGCTGCTGGAGGATGACCCTCTCCTCACCGTGACCTCTCCGCCGTGCACGGTCTTCTCCAAGCTCAGGCAGCTCAGCAACTTCAAGCGGGACGAGGGCATCGTGGCTTCCGAGGTCCTCGAGGGCGAGACACACCTGGAGTTCTCCATGAAGGTGTGCGAGAGCAGGCATCAGCGAGGAGCACTTTTCCTGCATGAGCACCCCTGGGGCGCATCCTCCTGGTCGCGGCCGTGCGTCCAGAGGGTCAAGGAGTTGCCGGGCGTGCACTTGGTGCGCGGCCCGATGTGCCGCTGGGGCCTCCACGCTCGGGGGCCCGATGGGCGCGAGGCATTCGTGCGCAAGGAGACGGGCTGGCCGACGAACTCGCAGGTCTTGGCCGACATCCTTGCTGGGGAGTGCCGCTGCCAGTCCATCGGCGGCGAACCCTACCGGCACGTGCACTTGCTCGGTGACAGGAGGGCTCGAAAGGCGCAGGTGTACCCACCCCGCCTGGTCAGAGCCATCCTTCGCGGCCTCAGGGAGGAACTTCGAGCTCGAGAATCGCTGTCTGACCTGGCGGGCTTCACCGCCGGGGCCTCGCCTCACGCCGAGGATATGGGCCAGGAGGCGGAGGCGCTCGTGGACGACGTCCGCGGGGGCTTCCTCGACCCGCTGAAGGTGAAGGAGGCCAGGGCTGAGGAGCTGGAGTGGTGCCGTAGCCGCGGAGTGTGGAAGAAGGTTCCACGCCGCGAGATGGAGGCGGAAGGAGGTCGTGCCCTCGACACACGGTGGATTGACACCAACAAGGGGGACCTCGAGCGACCGCTGTACCGCTCGAGGCTCGTGGCACGGGAGATGAAGGTCCGCCGGCGCGCCGAGGGGCTGCTGCCGCCGCAGCAGGACCTCTTCTCGGGGACGCCACCGCTGGAGGCGTTCAAGGCGCTGGTCAGCCTCTTCCTCAGCAGGGCGTTCGAGCAGTTCCAGAGCTCGGAGCCCCGAGAGGTGCTGTACAAGTTCTACGACGTGTCGCGTGCCCACTTCTACGGGCACGCGCAGAGGCGCCTCTGGGTGGAGCTTCCGCCCGAGGAGCGTCAGGGCGAGGAGGAGCCACTCGTCGGACTTCTCCTTCGCACGATGTACGGCACGATGGATGCGAGCCAGGTCTGGCAGGGTGACTACGTCGAGCTGCTCAAGTCCGTCGAGTTCCTGCAGGGGAAGTCGAGCCCCGCCATCCTGTGGCACCCAGGGCGTGACATCGCCCTCGAGGTGCATGGTGACGACTTCGGCGTGCTGATGTATGCAGACGACGAGGCCAGGTTCGACGAGTTGTTGAAGAAGTATGACTACAAGGTCACGGGCCGCCTCTCCTCGGCGGCCGAAGGGGTCCAGAGCACGGTCTACCTGAACCGCGTGCTCATCTGGGATCCCGCCGCAGGTGAAGCACGCATCGAGTCTGACGTCCGCCACGTTGACATGATCCTTCGAGACCTGCACCTGTGCGACGCCAAGCCGGTGCAGACGCCTGCGGTCAAGAAGAGTGTGACCGAGATGATAGAAGCCTCGCAGTCCCAGACGCTCGATGACGCACAGTCCAAGCTCTACCGCTCGCTGGTCATGCGTGCGAGCTACATCGGGCAGGACAGGCCGGACCTCAGCTACATAGCGTCTTCTCTGGCCAAGTCGATGAAGACGCCACGCGAGTCGGACATGATGGACCTGAAGCGCCTGGGGCGATACCTCAAGCAGGCCAGGGCCGGCTCGCTGGTGTTCAAGCTGCAGGAGGCCCCCACGCGCATCGAGATCTTTGTAGACGCTGACTGGGCTGGCGAGGCTACCACCAGGAAATCACGCAGTGGCATGATGCTCATGCTCGGCTCCCATCTTGTGAAGCACGCTTCCACTCAGCAGACCACGGTCGCGCTGTCTTCGGGGGAGTCCGAGTACTATGCGATGCTGAAGGGTGCGAGCCACGCTCTGGGGCTTCAGTCGATGCTCCAAGACTTCGGCGTGCAGCATCTAGAGAGGCCACTACTGCGCAGCGACAGCGTGGCGGCCGAGGGCGTCGCCACGCGGCAGGGCCTTGGCGCTGTCCGCCACATCGACACGAGATTCTTGTGGCTGCAGGACCAGGTCAAGGCAGGCAAAGTGGAGATCAAGCATGTGCCGGGGCTCCAGAACCCGGCCGATGCGTTCACAAAGGCTCTGGACCAGACACATCTGAGACGGCATTTTGAGGCTATGGGCTTTAAGGTGCGCGACGAGGGCAGCCGGCTCCATCGCACTCTCTAGGGTGTGCGTGTGGCGCCGGGCAGATTCATGAGTTTTCTTTTCTTTCCTTTTCTTTTCCACGGACCTAGAGGTCCCGCACTGATGCGGGAGGCGCGGACGATGTGCATTGAGAGTGGTCGGCCGTGCACGGACCTGGCGGGCGAGAGGCCTGCAGGCACGCGCGGCCTTGGCGCCGCGGGAGTGGGGCTTTGGCCCGCTGTCCGCTGCGTCCGAGAGGGGGTGTTTCCCTTCACGTGCACAATCAGTGGTATCTGTTCTTATCGATATCGTTTGACGTCCGCAGCTCATTTGCGTCAAAGGGGCGTTGCACCTTTCGACCCGGCCCGAGCGCAGCGGCATCGATACTTCGATTCCACGTAAAAGTGACCTTTCGCCGCAGTGACCTTTTGGTGCGGGCCCAAGGGGGCCCCCCGATCGCCGAACGCGATGCTGTATTAGCGTCCTGCGCGCTCGCGTTTGGTCCCCCAGCGGCCCCCAATGAACCGCGCACCAAAGGTCACTCTTACCCAGGGTCACTCTTGCGCGTAGTCGAGTACCTTCTCCCCCCCCCCCCCCCCCCTCGACACACATCACTGGTGCTGCAACGCGCTCGCCCGTCCCGAGCCGCCGCCTCGGTGCGAGCAGGTGCCCGCCGCAATGGTCACTGCCCCATGGGTCTGTCTCAGGTATAGCCTGAAGTCGGGCCTGTCCCTCTACAGGAGGGATATTCGAGAATAGTCAAAAAAAAAAGCAGGGGGCGATTTGTAAGACCTTTTTTGAGTATTTGGCTCAAGGCCCCCGAGGCTCAAGCCAGTATCAAGAGAGGGATTTGCAGAGGCCCCAACTTGAGTGGCGCGCGAGCTCTCGGCAGCAATGGCAAGATGGCAGCCACTTCACACCGCGGCAGCACGCAGGGATCAAGATGCAAATTTCAATCGGATTCTCAACGCAGACGGGAGCGTCGCACAATGGCGCAGAGCATTGATGGCAATCTGCACGGTCTCGAGACAAACGCAGACAAGCAACCTCAAACATTGGATGAATACAGCAGGCATTGGGCAGCATGCAATCGATGGCCCAAGAGGTCGTTAATACACAGCAGATGCTATTCAGTAGTATGGTGTCTCATCCGGCGAAGTGCGACATGTTTTTTGGGGCGCGGTGGCGAACAAATGCTGGAACACCTCATGTGCAAAGGAAGTGCGCCAACATGCAACGTGCAACAGCCATCGGATGTCAGCCAAACGGTACGCATCGCCCATAGAGTATTTCGGAACGATTGTGCAATGCGGACCCCATGATGGACGCATTGGCGTCGCAATCCAAAAAGACGGCAGAACTGTGCGAACAACTTCTGGAGAGTGGCTTTTGACGAGCCCTGGACAGAATCCTGCGATAGTTCTTCAATTATGGCTGACACTAGTAACGGCGAGGTCGCAAGCAAATGGATTAGGAGATGAAAAACATTTGTTTATGTATATGAAGCTGTCGCGACTCAAGAATGCGTTCGCCGCAAACGCGACGGATAATTTCAATATCATTGTGAAGGGAAAGAGCTTGTGTCGACATGACATTCATATAGACGTGTTCGAAACGACGGGTTTGGCAATCTATGGGAACATGTTGCAAGCATGCCCCGATGAATAGGGAACACGAACAACAAGGACAAGGACACAGTTCGACAAGGAACTCGGGGACTTACATCTTCAAGCTTCTGGCGCAGATTATGTGATCAGCTCCACGGCGGCACCAGAGATCCAATGAGCAAGTCGATTTGTTTCTCCGTGTGATGCAAGCGATCACTTCTACACAACAGATTTAGGATGTGTTTTGGTGATCTAGCGTGTGGCACGTGATGCTCCGAGACAATTGCACGCGGCAGCAACGCATTTCTTATGCAAATGAGATATTAAATGAAGCCGAAATATCATGCGGGATCAGAACTGTCTGCAGGACTTCCACTTCTGAGCTTCGGCACTCTGGCGCCCCCGCTGCGCTCTTCAACGGCTGCGCTCCGGCGCGAATTGCAGCGTCCGCCCGAGCATTTTGGAACATGTTTCAGTTATTTTCTACTAATCGCCCAAAATCCGCCTGTATGGGGGACATTCCCGATCTAAGTATAGCCAGGACCCCAGGTATGGGGACCCGGTTCGTGTTACGTCGGGCCTGCCCCTGTTGGGGGCCCGCTTAATAGTTGGGCTTTGGAGCCCCCAAATTGGCCAGAATCACGAAAACAGGTTTGCCATAGCTGGTGTTTTTCTCATGACGGCAATTCTGGTCAGTGGAATGGGACGGGGGGGGTCTTGGGTACAGACCACTAAACCAGGTCCCCCTAACCCGAGGAGGCCTGTAAGAACCCCCCCAGGGTTATCGTTAGCACCGCACCAGGATTTAATAGAACGCAGGGGCCGTTCTCGCAGAGCGAGACGTTTAGCACTTCGCACAAGCCAAAACAAAATCCGTGGCGCGTCGCGCGCCGCTCAGCGCTCAGCAGAGCTTAGCAGGGGCTAGCAAGGCTTGGCATGGGTTTAGCAGGGCTCAGCGGGGATTATCAAGGCTTGATTTAGCAGGGGCGAGCAGGGTTCAGCAGGGGGCGACCAGGGCTTAGCAAGGCTCAGCAGGGGATAGCAGGGCTTGGCAGCGCTCACCAGCGTTCCTCTGGGGCTAGCAAGGTTTGGCATGGGCTTAGCAGGGCGCAGCAGGGGGCGAGCCTGGCTTATCATTGCTTAGCAGGGCTTAGCGGGAGCTAGCACGGCTCAGCAAGGCTTAGCTTGTCCCCGAGTGTTCTCTGCGGGCTTTTCCGGTGCCGAAGTAACGCTTCCACGGTGCCGGATGCGTTGCATTTTCACCGGATGAGGGGTGGGGGGGTGGGGGAGGTGTTCTTAAGTGTTTCTTGGGAATAATAAGCCCAGTCCTGCCATCGCCCGATCAGGTTCAGCACGCCGCATGGGCCGGAGTTCTGATGACGGAGCTGTCTCGCCACAGGATCTTCTACGGTAGGTTCATGCGGCATTGGCGTTCCGGCGACGCCGACGAAGGCGCCCAATGTTGAGTTCTGCGACGTGGAAGCACCGATGGACACGGTGACGCCTCTGGGCCCGATCGATTAAGGGTTGAACGATCGACGCGGTGACAAAAACCTTCGCGCGCGCCGACGCCGCGCGAACCTACCGTACGTCTGCCTCGCTGTGTCAAAAATCACCGACGACCGTCGCTTTTTGGTGGTCTGCTGCCTCCGGGTGCCATCTCTGGGCCTAGGTCGGGCCTGGAGGAGTGCTCAAAGATAGTCCAAAAATAGCCTGGGGGCGATTTTTCGAGTATTGTTGAGCACTTTTGGAACTTTGCTGACGTATTCTTCATTTTTCTCCCAGAATCCGCCTGCACGGGGACATGCCCGACCTAACACTCGGCCCTGGGACAGTCCAATAGTTTTTGGACCTGGAAGTCAGGCCTGGGGGAATGATCCTCAGGACGCGCTCCACAGATCGCGCGCGCCTTGTGTCCGCCGATCGCCCGCCCCCCTCTCCACCCTTTCCCCCCTTCACAATTACCCATCGGTCGTTGGACATAGGTATTTTTGGATCCCCAGATTCCTATGTAGTTTACGCGCCTTCCTACTTCAATGATCGAGTGGTTTCACCTTTTCCGTCCTCCTTAAGGGGGGGAGGTGGACAGTCAATCTATTTTCAACACCTTTCCGACTTCACGGTTCTACAGACTTCTTCCGACCGATGGGTACACACTATGAATGCTAAGACTCTTCTCTCCCCCGATGGCGTCCGGAAGATATCCGGCCCCCCTCCGCACATTGTTTTTCACGCGCAGGGTTCCTGGGAAATGGTTTCTGTTCGCTTGGGTTTGTATTCAAGATGCTGCTCCCGCTGAAGCGTTGGCCTCATTTTCGGGTTTCCGCTCTTTCCGAATCGTGTTCCCGCTGCAGCGTTGGCGTCATTTCCGCGCTTCCGCTCGTTCCGAATCGTGCTCCCGCTGCAGCCGTCGGCCTTCCTTCCAAATAGGTCCCAGAATCTAGAAAATGGCCTCCCGACAAAAAAACATCGGAAGAGATTACACTTTCAGTGTCGATTCATTCTTTTGTTGGGCAGCAGAAGCCCCCAAACTTTGGGGCGTCGTCGCTTGCAGGAAGTATAAAGCGGGAGCCCTGTTTTTGCGCGTGCAAAGTCAGAGCCTTAATTTAGTCATCATCCTTGCCTTTTTCTTGGTGTGATCAACCGGAGAACTCCTTTTCTCTCCGCTTCTGCTCCTTGGTGCGCCGCTCGCGCTCCCCTCCAGCTCTTATCCTTCGCCTCCCTTCTCTATCCTTAGCCGCTCCCTGCTCCAATTGTCCGTCATTCGCTTGGCCCCGGAGGTGGCCCTCGAGGCTTTGGCATCGGACCTCCCCTCCTCTATTCTTCGCTCCCCCCTCTGCGCGATTGTCCAAACCGCTGCGCCTCCCGCGAAAAATTCGCGAGAGTTTGGGTCCCCCGCGAACAAATCGCGAGAGTCCCGCGCAATATTCGCGTGATGAATCTTTCGCGCCGTGCGCTGTCCTCTGCGGCGACCCCCAGGCTACCTCGCCCCAGTGGAACCCTCCTGGGCGATTCGCGAGGGCTGTTCCCGCGCGAGACCACCCCGCGGCGACTCGTGCAGGAACTGAGCGGCGGAACCCCCCCCGGGCGACTCCACCGCTCGGACCGACCCCCCCTCCGGGGCGAGTCGGCCCGTCCTGGAACCCCTTGGGCGATCCAAGACCCCCCGCACCCTCCCAGGCGAGCGGGGGCGCCTACGGGAAAAGCCCCCGCCTAAGCTCCCCCTTTCGAGGGATCTCTGGCGGGGGCGATCCGCGCCGGGGCGGCAGTCGAACCCCCCCGGGCGATCGACCGCGGCAGATCCCTCCCACAGAAAAAAAACAAAAACAAACACAAACCAACATAACACAACACACCAAACAAACTCAAAGCAACACCAGACTGAACATACACAACACAAGCAAACACACACACACAAACCACACACACACACACGCACACACAAATGACTAAAGTATGGCTCTGGCGTCGCAAATCTAATTGTTTCTTGCTTGAGAAGACGATGTTGAAAGCAGAGCCAGCGAATGCACTCCATCAGCCCCGCCTTGTGTTGAGCTTTCCGATGAGCCCATGGAGCTAGACATGGAGCTGCGAGTCCAGACTGGCCCAGACCTCTCGGATACGATCCACTTACCCTCCAAAGATCCCGGCGCCATGCCATGACATGTTGTGTGGTGTTGTTTTCTGCGCCGCTGTGCGATGCCTGCTTCGCGTTGCAACGCTTTGTGATGCACTGCTCCACTGCGCAATGCCACGCAATGGCATGGCATGATGCGAACTGCTGTGCTCTTCTACGCCATGTCATGCCGTGCTATACCATGCATCGCGTACCCTCTCGCGATCATTGCCCAGCGCGAGTAGTGGGGATATCTACGCAACGGTAAGGGATGGGAGGGAGGGGTAGGACGTCAGATATGACGCGAACGCACCTGGTGTGTCCCTCCCCCCTCCTCCCTCCCTCCTCTTTC
Organism: Prorocentrum cordatum; assembly: GCA_963575745.1. NCBI lineage: Eukaryota > Dinophyceae > Prorocentrales > Prorocentraceae > Prorocentrum > Prorocentrum cordatum. The sequence continues at coordinate 120,354 of CAUYUJ010020921.1, read as the reverse complement.
CTTCCCTCCTTCCCACCCTCCCTCCGTCCTTTGTCTTTCTTTCGCATGAGACCCACCGTATGCGGCACCAGCGGGCCCATAACGCTTGTTTCTGTCAATTTTGTAATTTTTCATTTGCATACCTCCATGCGTGAGCTCGCGACATCACACACGCGCGCACTTAAACGTGATAACCCCACTGGCACGAGTAAGTGTCTCGGCCTGATTCGGGTCTGTGGCCCAAACAATTAAGTATAAGTGATTTGCGTGAGAAGGCCGCTGAACTTCCTTGGGCCACTACGTTGGATAGCCTGGTTCTTCCCTGCTCTTGTTCCGCCTCCCTTATTGTCTCCCCCCCTCTCCCCTTCGTTTTCCCGTCTCCCTTTCTTTCATTCCTCCTCTTCCTCCTCCCCCCCATGCTCCTCCTCCTCCTCCTCCTCCTCCTCCTCCTCCTCCCCCTCCTCCCCCTCCTCCACACTCCACATTCCACACTCCGCACTCCGCACTCTGCACTCCGCACTCCGCACTCTTCCTTCCTCCCTTCTCCTTCCTCCTCCTCGCCCATCCCTCCTCCACCCTCCAGTTCCTCCTCCTCCTCCCCTCCTCCTCCCCCCTCCCTCCTCCCCTGCTCTCTCTTCCCCCCCCCCCTCCCCACCTCCCTCTTCCTCCCTCCTCCCCTCTTCCTCTCTCCTCCCTCTTCCTCTCTCCTCCCTCTTCCCCCCCTCCCCACCTCCCTCTTCCTCTCTTTCCCCCCCCTCCCCACCTCCCTCGCCACCCCATGGCAGAGCCGCGCCGCGGCTCCAGGGCGCCCGCCGGGCGCGCCGGCCGCCTCCGCGCCGCGGGCGCCCCCCCCCGCCGACCGCGGCGCCCTCGGGCCGCCGGGGCGCGCCGCCGAGGCGCCGCCCCTGCGCGGCGGGGGCCCGGTGCGCGTTGTTGGCCGCCCCGCTCCCATACGCTGCACGAGCGAAATTCGGGAGCGGAAAAGAGGGGGGTGATGACTAGGGGGGGGGGGGGGATATCATGGCGCGGGCCATGATTTTTCCCCAGATGTCATGGCGCCTCTTCTTGTTTCATTACGTCCCAGGCCCCCTCGCCGGGCCGCGCACATGCCGCCAGTCATGATTTGCCCCCCCCCCTCTTGGACACCCCCCTCTTGGCCGCTCCCGAGAAACGGGCACGGACAGAATGGGTATCAGGCCCAACAGCAGTTCCTGATCCTTTTGAGCAGGACTCGCCGTCCGCGCCGCCGCGGCCTGTGTCCATTCGAGACAGGAGGCCTGCCCAACAGAGGCCGCTGCTGGTTTGGGACAACATTTGTTGTTGGGAATTGTACCCATTCTTTCCGTGCCCATTTCGGGCGTCCGTTTGGAGGGTTTTTTTGTTGAAAGGTTTCTGGGAGATGTTTGGAAGGCTGTTTGTGGAGTTTCTTGTTTGGACGGTTTGTAGGCAGATTTTTGTTGCTAGGTTTTTAAAAGGTTTGAGGTAGGTTCTTCGAAAGGTTTTTGGGAGGTGGTTGGAAGGTTGTTTTTTTTTGTTCGAACGGTTTTTGGAAGGTGTTTTGAAAGGTCATTGGAAGATTTTTTGTTGCCAGGTTTTTGGGAGGTGTTTGGAAGGTTTTTTTTGAAGTTAGTTAGGAGGGTTTGGGAAGGTGCTTGGAAGGTTTCTGGAAGGTCTTTTGACGCTTTTTGCTTGAGGTCATTTAGAGGAGTGTTGGAAGGTTTTTCGACGGCTTTTGGAAAGTGTTTGGAAGGTTTCTTGGGAGGTTGTTGGAAAAGTGTTTGGAAGGTTGTTTGGGAGGTTTTCGGACGGTTTCTGGAAGGTTTTTGGAAGGTGTTTGGAAGGTGCTTTGGGGGGTGTTTGGAAGGTGTTTGGAAGGTTTTTTTGACCAACCTTCCACAATCCTTCCTCGCTCCCCCCCCTCCCCTGGCCCAAGGTGCCCTCAGGATTTCCCGGGAGGCCCCCACGGCCCCCAGAGCACCTTCCACGAGGCCCAGAGAGCATCGAGGCCGAGGGCATTCGCAGTTTCCCCGGCCTCTCGAGGCCCTCTGGGTTTGTGCGTCCGGGTTCGAGAGGGATCGGGTCTTAGCTGCTAGGGCACGCTAAATGCGCGTGCCAGGCAAAGGGGGATATGCCTCCAAGGGGCCACGATCGAAGGCGAAGAGGGCGGGCACCGAGGTTTTGGAACATACGTGTGGAGTGGCACGCCAGCAGATCGTGTCGGAGTCTTTGGGGTGGGGTCTTGGGGTAAGGTTCCGCCGCCCCGGGCTCCCAATCGCCGCCCCGGGCCTGCCATTCGCGACGCTCCTCGCGACCCCATCGAAGAGCGGCCCACCTCTTGGAAGCAGCCGCACGATCAGCAGAGGTCCCTCCCTCCCCCCCTCCCCCCCTCTTCCGCCCCATGCCGCAGCGCCGAATATACAAAAACGCCCACCTCTCCCTCCTGCTCCTCCTGGCCAGCCTGCGCAGCTGAGCTCTCCCGGCGCCAGAGACGCCCACGCGTCGAGGGGAGCTTGGCATCGCGCGGACGTGTGCATTTTTCTTTCGTCGAGGACCATCGAGGAGCATCCTTTATCGTGTGGCGCAAAAGCCACGCACGAAACCGACAAAAAAAAAACACAGGGAATGGACGTCCGAGCGATGACCAGAGAGTGCCCAGCGGCAGGGCCGAGCCCAGCTGCAGATCTGCAGAGGTGCGAAGGTCGGCGGCGCCACGGGAGCGGGGCGGCCGGCGGTCGGCGTCGCAGAGACAGCGTGCGGCGTGGCGCCGCCGGCCCGCCGAGTCCACTCGCAGGGCGCAACAATTGCAGATACAGACTTGCGTCGGACGTGTCCCTTTACAGGAGGAAAATTCAATAACAGTCAAAACTAGTGTGGGGAGGATGTTTCTATTGTTTTTGACTATTTTGGGGGTATCTTTGAGCACGTCTTAGTGTTCGTCCAAGATGCGCCTGTAGGGGGACACGCACGACCTAAGCATAGACGTTCGGAGGTCCGCCCGCGAGTTCTCGGAGCGGCGAGGGCCCCCCCCTCTGGTGGCGCCGCGGCGCCGCCTCTTCCTGCGCGCCCCGCGCGCCAGGGAGGGGCCCTCCGCGCAGATCCAAGAAGTCCGGCGGACCTCAATCAGTTGTTGGGGTGTATATCATGTATGTATACACATATTTGTATATGTATGTACATATATATATATATATATGTATGTATGTATATATATATATATATATGTAGTCATGTGTTGATGCATGTATCTATGTATTTGTCTATTGATTTGTCTATATCGGTTCGGTTTTGTTCTTCCTCTATTCGCGCTACCCCCAACCTATGGGGTAGCGACTGGCGTGCACCGAAGACGCCCTGGCAGAGGACCAGAGCGTGCACCCTTGCGTGGGGATCGCCGCACATGGAGGGCGTGTGCGGAGGAAGCCTCATTCTTGAGGACAGCGTATTTCGGGGAGATCGGTGTTGTGCGCTATCTTTGCGTCGCCAACCGTGTGTCTCCCCCCTTGCTCCTTGGCGCCCGAGTCCATCCTTGGGCCATGTGGGGCATAGTGGAGAACCTTGGCCTGAAGGAGGGGTTCGCGGAGTTCACGGAGCAGTTCAACAAGGATGCCAAGACCACCATCGCCAACACGCAGTTCGCGAAGGACCGTGGCATCGATGTCTCGGTCCTGGACGATATGGAGCATAGTCTCGAGCAGAAGGGCGAGTGGTTGAAAAAGGAGACCAAGGGCCATGTTCGGGAGGGAAGGTTTGGGGGAGGATGCATCGACCCCCAAAATCGCCCGTTGATCGCCGACAGGGCTCCGCAGCTCCACCCCGTCGAGAGGCGGTCAGTCTCGCTATCAGGGGCCTGTCGTCGACCTCTCGGCGATGTGTCGCCGAGTGTCCAGGCCGATGCGTCGCCCCGTGAGCCGACCCCCGCCCGCTAAAGCTGTTCCTCAGGAGACGATCGGCAAGGCGGCGGACAAGGTCGGCGGGGCCGTCAGCGCGATAGCCAAGGACTGTCGCGGGCGTCGAGCCAGCGGCGACTGCGACGCCAGGCGTTCAAGACTGGGGGCCATCGGCGGTTTTTGAAGTCGGCCAGTGTTGCGAAACACGGATGTTCTCGAAGGACTTTGCATCGATTTGACGTGTGCATTCTTTCTCGGCGAGGACCTTCTGGCAGCCCTTCGACTCATCCGGCGAAAGAATGAACGCATGAAGTCGACAAGTTTACGAATAATGGACGTCCGAGTGGTGGCGGCAGGATCATGCAGTGGCGAAGCGTCCCTGCTCGCCTATAGGCACACCGAATCATGTTCTAGTAACCTTTTGTGGTTTGCACGACATGCTCTTAGAACATTTCCGGCTGAGCCTGTCTCGTTTCAACACATCGGGTTTGTGTTCAAAGATATTGTTTTTGGTTATTTGAACATTTCGGGGTTCTACGATCATGTCGTGGTTGGTCTATAGAAATGCCGGGACGATCGGTCCCTCCTCAACAGGAGACGAACAGCATAAACGTAGACTTTCGGACCCCCGCGCGGATTTCTCGGATCGGCGCTGGGCCTCACTGGCGGCGGCTCTGGCGCCGCCCCCGGCGCGCTCCGCACGCCAGAGAGAGGGGGCCCAGCGCAGATTGAAGAAATCTGCAGGGAGCTCCGCAAGTCTTATGATGCTCCAACCTACTTAAGCCTTGATCACCAAGAAGAACTGCGAGCACCGAGAAAGTGCCGAAACTGGAGGGTTTTCACGTGTCGGGCCTTGGGAGATACTCGTTCGGCATTGTCTCGACATTGTCTCGACATTATTTCGACACTTCTCGGGGTGCTCGAAATTATTTCTGGGATGTGGTCTTTAAGTGCGATGGGAATAACAAAATTCAATGTTCATGCCGGTTGCCTTCCTCCACGTACTAACGATTTTGATGTTCAGAGACCCGCGATTTTTCCAGGGTCCATGATCAGTTTCGTTTCGCCGACCCGTTGCCCCATCCCCATCCCCGTCCCGATTCCCAACCATCCCACCGCCCCAGCTGAGGGTATGCCCCTAGAAGCTCGAAGGGAACAGCCAATGTCCCCATCCAGGGTGGGACCTCGGCCAGTGGGGCCCAGGCCACGCCAGTGGGGATAGGGTTAAATCGGGCCTGTTCCTCTACAGGGGGAAGATTCGACAATATTCCAAACATTAGTCAGGAGACGATTTCCTGAGTACTTGTGAGCATGTTGGGAAGATGTTTTTGTATGTTTGATTTTCCCAGCGCGATGTTCAAACGATCCCCGCGGTGCCACAGAAAGCCAGGAGGGCAAAAATCACACAAACACAATTGATCGTCGACACCCAGGAAAATATTGGAAAACTTGGGAAGTGGGGGGGAGAGACAAAAGCCCAGAACATATGGGAATATATAGGGAATCCTGTTATTTGTGTGTATTTATTTGTGTGTCCTTGGGCCCCTTCACCTTTACTCAGACCCTGGTCGCGTGCTGCTTTGCGGGGATCCTGAGACTCGCACCCGTTTTTTATCCAGGGAAGTCTTCCTCAAACTGCGTTGTTGGCCCCCCGAACTACAAGAACAACGGCACCCGCCTGATACTTCCTCTTGGAGGATCGCGTTCGCACCCTGTTCCCCAATCAGTGCTTGCACTGAAGGTTTCCTAGCGGAGGTTGAAAGATTTGGCGAAAATTTCCCGCCGATTTTGGTGGCAGGCTGGGTTCCCCGGTTCCCGGTTCCGGGCTCCCGGGTTCCCGGTCATTGGTTCCGGGCCGATTTCGGTTGGTTCTGGGTTCCCGGGCTCCCGGGTTCCCGGTCGATCTCCTCAGCGAAAACCATCCACTGATTGGAGTTTTTCTATGGTGTTTTTTTATCAGGGAAAGTCTTCCTTCTCAAACTGCGCTGTTGGCCCCCGAACTGCAAAAGAACAACGGCTCCCGCCTGATACTTGCCCGCGATTGGAGGACCACGCTCTTGCGCGGAATTTCCTCATCACTATTTCTGTCGGAATCGCGCTCTCGCGTGGGACGTCCTCGCAATTGATTCACACGAGACGCCCTCGGCGCTCAGGCCGCAGCTCTACCCAAGACTGCCGCCTCGCCCAACGTAAAGGAGCAGGAAGCAGTGGCGCAGGAGCAGGAGGAGCAGGAGCAGGAGGAGCAGGAGAAGGAGCAGAAGGAGCAGGAGGAGAAAAAGGAGCAGGAGGAGGAGGAGGAGGAGCAGGAGCAGGAGCAGAAAGAGCAGGAGGAGGAGGAGGAGGAGGAGGAGGAGGAGGAGGAGCAGAAGGAGCAGAAGGAGCAGGAGCAGGAGGAGGAGGAGGAGAGAGGAGGACGCGGATCCGAAGGAGGCCTCGCCGCGCCCCCGTGCCGCCCACCCCAGAGCTCCAGCGCCGGGCTGTGTGCCTCGACGTGGAGCTCCCTTGGCCTGGCTCCTCTGAAGTCGGGCCTGTCCCTCCACAGGAGGCGCATTCGAAACTAGTCAAAAATGACGAGTGTCTGGGGGCGATGTCTCGATTCGGTTTTGACTATTTGGGTGTAGTTTTTGGCTACTTTTCTATGTTTTCCTCCAAAATCCGCCTGTAGGGGGATACGCCCGACTTGATGCTCATCCCGAGCAGGCTCTTGACGGTCCCAGGGGCCCCTCGAGGGCCTCCGCGGGCCGAACGCGTGTGTGCGAACACCGCCTGTCGTGAGGCCTGAGACGTCTCGAATTGGCCTGCAACCAGAGGTACGACTGAAAAACTATCCGTATATTTTTGAAGAGATGATGTGCGTTTCCTCAGTCCAATTCGAGGTGCAGGCCAGCTACGCAGCTGCGATGCACACCAGTGACTCGTAGAGCTTCCCTAAGAGCATCGGCGCGGGCCCTCGGACGCCCCCCCCCCCCTCCCCATGGATCAAATCTTGGCTGCTTTGGGGCGCCAATTTCGAGCAGGTGGAGCCCCTACCCCATAGGACGCACGGCTCCAAACAGCCGCATTGAGCAGAGGTCCGGAGCCAGACGCCCCCCCCCTCCCCCCCCCCTCTTCCGCCAAGTGTCGAAACGCCGAATAAGGAAACGCTCACCAACGAGAGGCCTCGGCCACCCCCCCAGGATTAAGTCGGGCCTGTCCCTGCACAGGAGGAATATCCAAGCATAGTCCAGAAATAGTAGGTGGAGGGGGACACGCCCGCCTTAACCCCAGGACGAGACCGTCGCGAAGCTGCTGTTCGACGGCGCCGGCGAGGGCGGGCAGGGCAACGCCGGGCCAGAGCAGTGGCCGCCGTCGAGGGAGGTCGCCGACGCGGCCTTCCAGACGTGGATCGTGCGGCAGCTGACGGAGATCTACTCCGAGCACAACCCCGGGACGTGGGCTGAGCGAAGTGCCAGAGGGTGCGTTTGGGTCCAGGACGGCTCCAAGAGGGCCTCCAAGAGGGGCCAAGAGACCTACATATAGCTCAAGACAGCCTCCGACGCACGTCCAGAAGGCCTCCAGATGGCCCCAAGACGGGTTCCAGTGCCCGCCGAGCCCTCGGAGGAGTGACGTGGCTCCCAAACCGAAGGACAATCCATGTTGTTTGGCTTTTCGTTTTTCGCGTCCGATTTTTTTTTTTTTTTTTTTTATTTTTTTTTTTTTTTTTTTTTTTTAATAACGCCTCAAGATGTTAAGTCGGGCGTGTCCCTCTACATGAAGAATATTCAAAAATAGTAAAACATAGTCGGGAGACGGTGTTTGGAGTATGTTTGGAGATTTTCGGTATATCTTTGAATATTTTTGATGCTTCGTCCAAAACCCGCCTGCAAGGGGACATGCCCGACCTCAGCGAAGTGCCGTGGGCGTCGCGTCATGGTGGGGCCTAAATGGGGGGGGCAGCGAGGTCAGAAAAGGAGCCCTTTCGGACCCCTGAAGGGGTCCTGTAGGGCCCGAAAGTCTCGATATGCGGCTCCGCCGCTTCCTCCCTCCTCTTCCGCCTAATTCAAGTTTCGCGCGGCCCGCTTAGCTTCGACCGGAAGAGGTGCGCTCTCGACCCGCGGATCAAAAAGTAGGGCCCGAAAGGGGGGGGGGCCTTCAGGGCCCGAGGAGTGCACCTTACTTCCTCCGTCCACTCTGTGTCGCCCCCCCCTGGCAAGCGGCGCCCAGGTGCCCCCACAGGACGGCGTTGGTCCATGTTCGGCCCCCCTGGGGCCCTCGCCAGACCCTGGGAACCCGGGCTTGCCAAAAAGCAGCCGGGGAAGGGATCTCGACTTAAGCCGCCTGTCCCTCTACAGGAGGAATATCCCAACATAGTCAAACAATGATGATGATGATGATGTTGGGGGTATTGTTGGGGGTATTGTTTCGGGTATTGTTTCTTTTCGTCCAAAATCCCCCTGTAGGGGGGCAGGCCCGACCTAAGTCTAGACCTTTGGGGTCTACGTCGTGCACAAGCACACAACGTCGGAGATCTGGGTTTCCGCACCGCCCCGTCCCCAGCGCAGCTCGTCTCGGAGGAGGGCCACGCGGAGGCACAACGGTGGCCCTTCCCTGGCGTCTGTCTCTCCAGGCCTCGGGGATGCCTTTCGTCGCCACGGCTTCGGGAGCTCTGAGACGGGGGTCAGTGCAAACGGGGGTCAGCCAGAACGCCCGATCTTGCAGGATCCTGCAGGGCCAGGGTCGCATTGACTTGGGTTGGGGTACAGGATCCTGCAGGATCCTTCGCGTTGACCCGGGCTTGCGTGCAGGATCTTGCAGTACAGGCTTCTGCAAGGCCTGACTGGCCCGGGTCTGGACTGACCTGGGTCAGAAGATCCCCGACGGCTGGATCGGCCTCAATCGACCAGAAGGGTCTGGACCCCCGAGCTGAAGCGGATGAGGGCCAGGCGGAAGAGCCGCCAATGTCTCAATTGTCATGGCGCCAACCTCGCGGAGCGAATTTCGTTCGGAAAGCGATAGGACGGGGGCCCGGAGTGCCCCGGAGAATCTCGTTCCGGATTTCGAGGTGAATTTCGTGCGGATTTTTTCTGGGGCCCGAAGTGAAGACAAAAAGTCCACGCGAAGGTCATTTCGTTTTTCATTCGCCGATTCGGGGTCATGCATTGACAGAAATCCATGCGAAAAATCCGATGCAGCACGTCTGCAAGGTCGGTGCAATGACAGTTGGCCTTCTTCAGAATGTGGGTTACCGATTCTTCCCCAACAGCTGGTCGACGGCGACATACATGCCGGTAGGGGCTGGGTGGTGCTCCCAGCTGATGGCGGGAGTACGGTAGATTCGTGTCGTGTCGAGGTGACCCCGCGCGGGCGGTCAAGTGTGAACGCCGCCAGTGGCCCAGAGTCGCCGATGTTGAGTGGTCTGGTGATCGAGAAACCGCCGACCGTTCAAGGATGAATGCTCCATGCGGTGTGTGTGTGTACGCAGCGCCAGGGTTGTCACTGTACGAACGTGCCGTGCGAGCAAGGACGGGGCAGCGGCCTGCGCACATTGTGCCTGAACATGTACGGGGTTTCGAGCGCTTCTTCTCTGCCTCATGTTCATTGGCGGCGAGCGAGGGGGCGGCAGTGAGAGGGGGCGGGCCTTCTCAGAAGGCCTGGAAGTCCCCCGGCTTTCTGAGGAGTTTTCTGAGCCTTCCTTCTAGACGCATAACGTTGCTCAGAGTGCGCGAGGGCTTCCGAGGAGCCCCGCCGCCTTCGGAACAGGCCTTCTCCTGCTCACTTCCCTCTCTCGCTCGCCGCCGAGTTCAGGGGCAGCGTCAGCGGGGGACAGTATCAGGGGGGGGGGGCGGCTGCATCGACCCCCCAATCGTCCATTCATCGCCGATCGGGGCCGGATAGCCCACCCCGCCCAGTATCAGGAGGGAAAAAACCACACAGACACAATTAATCGTCGATCCCCAACGAAATATGGGAAAGTATGGGAATTGGGCGGGAAGACAAGAACCCAGAAAATATTGGAAAATATGGGGGATTTTTGTATTTGTGTGTATTTATTTGTGTGTCCTGGGGCCCCTTCACAGTAGCGTGCGGATCTGTTATCGGGGGCATATCACCGGTGTGTCGGCGATGTGTCACCGATTCCACCTTCATGCTTCCCCCCCTGAGCCGGTCACCCCCCCCTAACGCTCCCCTTCAGCTGTAGGGTGTCCCCCCCTCTCCCTGCCTACGGTCGAAATAGATTGCAAGGATGGGTAACGTGCCAAAGGTTACCCTTGCATCCTTGCCTCTCTTGCCCATCCTTAGCGATGGCCAGCCCCGCTCGAAAAGCGCTGGCATGCGCGTCCAAGGGGCGTGCATCCTCACCGCGCAGCCGTACTCTCAGCTCTGTCTGTCATCATCCCGTCCTCGGGCCAGCCCTGGGCTCTTCTCGACGGGCCGAGGAAGCTGGGCGAGATAGAGCAGTTCCTGACGAAGTACAGGGGCAGAGAGATCCTGCTGTACGAGAAGGTGTGCCAGAAGTACGGCGTGGCGCCCCAGGCGCCGCCGGAGGCAGTCGCGGTGGAGGCAAAGGATTCAGGGGGCGTCCTCTTCCGCCTCCTCCTCCTCCTCCTCCTCCTCCTCCTCCTCCTCCTCCCCCTCCACCTCCTCCTCAGAATCCCAGAAACCTGCATACTCGCGCTTCCTGCGTCGCGGTCTCTCCTCCTCCTCCTCCTCCTCCTCCTCCTCCTCCTCCTCCTCCGTTTCCTCCTCCTCCTCCGCCGCCTCCGTTTCCTCCTCGTCCTCCTCCTCCTCAGAACTCCGACCTCGTGAGTTCTTCACAAGCTGGGCCCCGCAGGTCTGGACCTCGTCCCTGGAAGGGGATCTCCACCCTGTGCTTTTGTCGCAGGCCCAGGGCTTGGAAGAGGGCCCCCAGGGGCTGAAAATGGCCCACAACCTCCCGCCGTGATTTCTTCCACAGTCAGAGGAGGCGGGGGGATTGAAAGTTCTCATTAAGTCGGGCCTGTCCCTCTACAGGAGGGACATTCAAAAATAGTTAAAATAATGTGGGGGCGACTTTTTTTGAACTATGTTTGACTACTTGGGGATATTTTTCGACTATTGTCAATTCTTCGTCCAAAATCCGCCTCCACGGGGACAGGCCCGACCTGAAGTTCTCGAGCCGTCGACGAGATGGGTCCCGGCCGCCCCCTGCCGAAGGCGCCGGCCGACGGGCCCTGAGCCCTCTTGGGTTAAGTCGGGCTTGTGCCTCCACAGTTGTGGAAGTCGGTTCATGGAGAGGAAGCATGCTGTCAAATCATTCCCAGATGTCTAAACTATTGTTTCAAATGTAAAGACATGCTTGAAACATGTTTAGAACATGTTTTACACATATTCATCATGTTTAGTTCAATGATACGATTATGAGATGTCAAGTAATCCCCAGATGTCTAAAACATGGTTCACACATTTTTCGTATGTAAAACACATGCTTGAAACATGTTTAGAACATGTTTCACACAGATGAAACATGTTTCATTCAATGACACGATTATTAGAATGTCCATTGTCATGGCATCCACAACTCTACAGGGGGGCATATCCAAAAATAGTCAAAAGATACTCTGGGGACGAGTTCTCTAACATCATTGAGCATTTTGAAGTATTTGTTGAGTATGTTTGTATCTTTCTTCCAGAATCCCCCTGTAGGGGGACAGGCCCGACCAAACTCTTGGGGCGTTCTCGAGATCCTCCTGGTCCGCAGCAGAGCTTCCTTCGTTCACGAGTGATAAAAACACACATACACAGACACAATTCATCGTCGATCCTCCGGAAAAAATGTGCGAGAATATGGGAAGCGGGGGGGAACGCGAAAGATCAAGACATGACGACAAACGTGGGGGATCCTAGGACTTGTGCGTACTTGTCTGTGTGTCCCTGGGCTCCCTCCTTCGTGCTGAGGAACGCGAGCAGGTGAGCCGCCTCCGAGCATCCGTCAGAAGTCAAGGGGGCTTGGCCTCCGGAGGCCTTTCTGGGCCGACCCCGGCCGCAAGGCTAGCCTCCGCCAGTCATTTCCAGTCGGGCCTGTCCCTCTACAGGAGGAATGTTCAAACATAGTTTTTAAAGAGTAGTCTGGGGACGATGTTGTCAGTACTTTTTGAGGAATGTTCAAAGATAGTTATAAACAAATAGTCTGGGGACGATTTGGTCAGTACTTTTGAATCTTTTGTTGGGGGGGAGGGCTGTTTCCTTCTTCGTCCAAAATCCGCCTGTCGGAGGACACACGCCTGACCGAACGCAAGGCCAGCCTCCGCCAGTGACTGCGGATCGATCGGGCGAGCGAAGGGCCGCCGATCCTTCCAGGCTGAACGATCCACGCGACGTCTCATGGCGCCAACATCGCAGAGCGGATCGGAAAACGATAGGATGAACCCAGATTATCCTGGAGAATTTCGTTCCAGATTTCGAGGTTACTTTCGTGCGGATGTTTGGCCAGGAGTGAAGACTAAAAGAAATCAACGCGAAATTCACTCCGTTTTTTCACTCGCCGTTTTGGGGTTTTGCGTTGACAGAAATCCCGCACAAATCCGCTGCAGCACGTCTGCAACGTCGGTGCAGTGATGCGATGTCGGGAACCAACGCCGGGATCGTCACGATACGAGCCTGGGGACGATTTGTTTGACTATTTTCGAGAATATTTGAATGCTTGGTTTTCTATTTAATCGCTTCGCTCATTCCGCCGGCCCGTATTGTGCCATCGCAGGCGTTTGCTTGCGCGTTCGTGGCCTCTTGGAGCCTCGTTCGGGCCGTTTGGGGCCTCTTGGCGCCTCTTTTTAGGCCTCTTGGAGAACTCGGGAGGCCTCCAGGGGGCCTCCTGAGCTCTCGTGACGGTCTCTTGAGGGGCTTTCGGCGGGCTCTTGGCGGTATTTGTTGGTCCTCTTGGGGCCTGGGGCCTGACGTTGTTAGTCCTCTTGGGGCCTCACGGGAGCTTATTGGGGCGTCTTGGGGGTGTCTTGGAGAGTCTCTTGGGGCCTCTTTCGGGGTCCTGGGCGCCTTCTGGGGCGGAGGGCTCGATTTTTCAGTTCTCGGTTCCCTTCTTGAGCCCCTCTTGGGCCCGTCTTGGGGCCTCTTGGTCCGCCTTGGGCAGCACTTGGGCCGTCTGGGGGGCGCTCTTGGGCCGCTCCGGGGCCGTCTTGGGAGCCTCGTGGGCCGTCTTGGAGCAGTCTTGAAGGCCTCTTGGGCCCTCTTGGAGCGTCCGGAAGCGAAAAGGCCAGAACGCAAAAAAACATTGAAAAAACCAATGAAAATCAACGATTTTGGCAACTTGGGGCCCTCTTCGGAGGCCTCTTGGAAGGCCCTTGGAGCGTCTTGGAGGCCTCTTGGGCTGTCTTGGGGCCATCTGGGGCGTCTTCGGGCGATCTTTGGCCGTCTCGGGCCTCTCTTGGACCGTCTAGAAAGCTTCTCGGGGCCCTCTTGGACCGATCTGGAGCCCTCTTGGACTCCGAAACAGAACTCCGGCATCTCTGACCCGACCTTGCCGGGGACTTGCCGGGACCTTGCCGGGGTACTTTTCGTCCGGGGACCCCCAGGGGCCGCCCCGCGCGCGCGAACTAGAAATACTGTTAACCAGGTACCGGAGATCTTAGCACGCCCTGGCCCGTTGGGCCGGCGAATTTTTAATGTTTCGTCCAAAGTGCCCTGTAGGAGGACATGCCCGACCTGACTCCGGGGTCGGCGGCGCGGTGGCGCGACGGCGCCACAATCATCGCGTGGCGCGGTGCGCGGAGCTTGGTGACTTAGGACGTATCAAGCTAGGCTTCAGTCGGGCATGTCCATCTGCAGGAGGAATATTCAAAACTAGTCCAAACATAGTCTCGGGACGATTGCTCCAGCATTTTTCCTGTATGTGCTGGGGATTGTTCACGTTCCTTCCAAATCTGCTTGTAGGAGGGCACACCCGACCCAAAGCTATGCCCTGCTTGAAGGCCGACTCCTCCCCCGGCGGGCGGTGGACCGAATGCATCCGTATCCACTGCCACCCGAAAAGGGATCCCCCAGGCGGTGGTGATGTACAGACCCCCGCCTGGCACCAAACCTGTCCTGGCCGCCCCCTGCCGAAGGAGCACCCCGCGCCCAGGCCGCCCCCATGAGCCGTCGAGGGGCCGTCTTGGGAGCCTTTCGCAGGCTTCTTGCGCTGTACTTCGGCGTTCTTCTCTTCTGTTCGAAAGTGCGAGGGAGGAAACTGAACAGGTGCTGCCTGGCCTCAGAAATAGATGGGATCAGCCAGAGAGGCCTGCCAAGCGAAAAACGCCAGCAGTGCCACATATGATCCCACTGGTACCACATTCGGCCGTCAAGCACTGATCAGGATCCAAGGCATCCGGCGTCGTGATTCCCAACCATCTTGTGTGTTGGGTCCTCTCCTCTCCTCTATTCCTCTCCTCCTCCCCCTCCTCCCTTCACTTCCTCATCGCCATCCTCTTCCCTCTTCGCATGTCGGCTAACCCCTCACACGCATCGTGGCCGCATAAAAAACTCCACCGAAGGCCTCAGTAATTGCGTCCGCTTGCGGCCCCGCCCCATTTTCGGCAGACCACTCACACGTTATGTGTAGCCTCGTAGGGAGCTCCACTGGAGGACCCAGTGGCTACGTCTGCATGCTCCCCGTCGCATTGCTGAAGTCACCTCACACGCATCGTGACCCCATAGGAAGTTCCACCGAAGGCCCCAGTGGCTGCGTCCGCATGCGCACCAGCCCATTTCGGCAGACCTAATACACGTTTGGTGGCGGAACGGGGAGCTCCACCGAAGGGCCAAGTGGCTGCGTGGGCATGCGGTCATGCAAATTTCGGCAGACCGACGACCCCTCACACGTTTCGTGGCTCTGTAAAAAGCTTCCCAGAAGGCCCCCGTGGCTGCGTCTGCATGCGCCCCCACCTCATTTTCGGCAGACCTACTACACGCTTCGTGGCCCTATAGGTGGCTCCACCGAAGGTCCAAGTGGCTGCGTCCGCATGCAGCGCCACCCCATATCGGCTGACCCCTCACACGCTTCGTGGCCCCATAGGGAGCTCCACGGAAGGCCCAAGTGGCTGTGTCTGCATGCGCCCCCGCCCGTTTTCGGCAGACCCCTCACACGCTCCGTGGCCCCATAGGGAGCTCCACCGAAGGGCCCAGTGGCTGCGTCCGCATGCGGCCCCGCCCCATTTCTGACCCCTCACACGCTTCGTGGGCCCCATAGGGAAATCGACTGCAGGCCCCAGTCGCTGCGTCGGCATGGCGTCGAGCGGTCCTGGTGATAGCCGCCATTCGTTTACAAAAGGTTGGCTCCTTCGCCAGGTTCATTTTTTCGAGACACGGGCCCCAGACATCTTAACAATTTCCCCGGCACCGGTGTGTCATCCCGAGCCGCATTATTGATTGCCCGATGCGTGGGGCAAGGGCCCCGAGAGGCTGAAAATCATTAACAGTTTCCCCTCTCTATTTTTTCGAGACGCTGGATGGTTGGGACTGTGAGGAAATAAGTGTATCTCTC
>CAUYUJ010020921.1:77500-102500 GCA_963575745.1 Prorocentrum cordatum | reverse complement strand
GAGGAGGAGGAGGAGGAGGAGGAGGAGGATGCGGAGGAGGAGGGTGGAGGATGGGCATGGAGGAGGATGGAGGAGTTCCTGCTCTTGGGATTCGGCTACGCACACCGTGCCTGCGCAGGAACATGGCCGTTGTCTTGGGCGTGCCGACGCGACTCGTGGCACATCCATTGCGGGGCCCCTGGAGCCCGTGGCGGCGGATTCTCATCTCCTCCTCCTCCTCCTTCTCCTCCTCCTCCGTGTACCACGAGCGAGACAAACAAGGCAGTGGGCAGTAAGTACAGTGGGGGGCCATGCTAAGAAACACCCTGTTTGCCTTGAGGGGACCCTGGGTTCCTTGGGTTTCTATGGTTTGGCGATGGAGAGCATGACGTCCCACACCAAAGATCCACGGACGTCCTGGGGTCTCAGGCTTGGGTTTCTTGTGGACTGGCCTTCCTTGCAAGCAGAAATTATTGAGGGTCCCCGCGGATCTCTTGGATCTGCGCTAGGTTCCCCTCCCTGGCGTGAGGTCGGGCCTGTGCGACCCCCTACAGGAGGAACAGAGTCAACAAATAGTCCAGGGATCAGTTTTAGTTTTTATGTATCATTTTAGAATATTTTCTGTGTGTTATAAAGTTGTCATCGAGAATCCTCCTGTAGGGGGACATGCCCGACCTAACCCTGGCGCGCGGAGCGCGCCAAGGGCGGCGCCAGAGGCGCCGCCAGGGGGGGCTCGAAACGGGTCCAAGAAACCCGTCCGCGAGGACCCCCTCCTCGTCCGTGTCCTCCTGGTCTGCCCCTCTCTTCGTCCTCTTCATTCTCCCCCCCCTGTCTCCTCCCTCCTCCTCCTCCTCCTCCCTCCTCCTCCCCTCCCTCCTCCTCCTCCTCCTCCTCCCTCCTCCTCCTCCTCCTCCTTCCTCTCCTCCTCCTCCTCCTCCTCCTCCTCTCTCCTCCCCCTCCTCCTCCTCCCTTTTTTTTCTCATCCCCCCCCCTTCCCCTCCTCCCTCTTCCCGTCTTCGCTGGTCGACAGCCCCTCCCCCTCCCCGAGGGTCGCGCGCGGCAGCAGCGGACCCCGTGGAGCGCCTGGGGGAGCTGGAAGCGCAGGCCCGGACCCCCAGCCCGTGCGGCGGCAAAGTTGGCAGCTCGCCCCGCCTCGTCAGGACCGCTCCTGCGCTCGAGGACAGGCAAGCGTTGATTAGTAAGGTTGGAGCCGACTGGGGGTCGCAGAGGGGGGCGAGGTTCGAGGTTCTGGGTTCGATTATGTGCTTATTTCTTCCTCCTCGTCCTCCTCCTTTCCCCCCTCCTCCTCCTTCTCCTCCTTCCCCTCCCCCTCCTGCTCCTCCGCCTCCTCCTCCTCCTCCTCCTCCTCATCTCCGGGAGCCGTTTTCGGACCTGGGACCTTCAGAAATGGATCCAGGGCGAAAAAGTATACCAGATGGACTCCGGGGCAAGTCTGGGGACCGACTGTGAGCGGATTTGCCATCATCCTCTTTGTTTTGACCGATTCTCCGAGAGCCCATTCGGCTCAGATCTTCCTTGGCCGCCTCCACGATTCACGCGCGTGGTTTAGCGGCAGGCCCCGCTTCCATGCAACATCGGCGCTCTCCGTCACCGTTTCAGGCGGCGCTGGCTTCATATCTTTGCGGGGTATGTTCTCCCATCCATGTTCGGGTGTGCCCGATGCTTTCCTTCCCGTGCTCCTCCTAGAGAAGAGCACTACAGCATAAGAAAAAAAACGGGTTCAGGTCTGCGTGGATCTCTTGGATCAGCGTTGGATTCCCCTACCTGGCGCTTGGAGCGCCCCGGATACGGCGCCAGAGGCGCCGCCAGGGAGCGCCGAGGACCGATCCATGGGATCCGTGTGGACCGCCGAAAATGCAAGTCTGTAGGTTCCTGCAGGATCTTGCAGGAAAAAGAGATGGACCGGGAAACCAGGAAACCGGGGCCCACCGACGGACCCACTAACCAGGAACCCCAGAGCCCCGAACCGGGAACCCGGGAACCCAGCTCACTCAGTGCAAGCACTGATTGGGGAATAAACATAAAGATTCGGAGGTCCGCGTGGATTTCTCGGATCCGCGCTGGACCTCCTTGGCGGCGCCTCCGGCGCCGCCCCTGGCGCGCTCCGCGCGCCAGGGAGGGGGGTCCAGAGCCGATCCGAGAAATCCGCGCGGACCTCCGATTTCTACGTCTATGTCATCCTTCGTTCCCCTGAGACAGCAACGGCGGCTCTTCCGCCTGGTCGCAATCCGCGCAATCCGCCCAGGCCTCTCCCGGGGTCCATTCTGATTCGTTTTCATAGACTGGCCCAGCCGCCGCGACAAGGACTTTCCAGGAGGCACACACAGGAGGAACAACGCCAGCGATGGCCGCTGGGGTCTCGGCTGGGGTCTCGGCTGGCCCGTCTCGCTGGTTCCGGGTCACTGCTCGGGCCTCCAGCTGCCGTTCCGGACGATCTCGGCACCCCGGAACGCTCTCGGCGAGGCGCAGCCGCCGAAGCGCATCCCGAGGCAAGAGAAGTTTCGGGAACCAGCGAGATGGACCGACGCCGTTCGAAGACCCGGAGCGCCGAGGCCTCCGACGGAGTTCCTACGGAATCCGATGGATTTTCTGAGGAGTCCTATGGATGTCCTAAGGAATCCTACGAATTATCTCCGGAATCCCATGGATGTCTTGAGAAATCCGATGGATGCCACGAGATCACCAGGCCGTGGGCCGCCGCGAGCGAGTTTGGGGCGTGAGCCCCTCCTCTGCGGAGGCCCCGCCCTGCGGGGCATGGCCCCGCGAGGGTGCCCCCGTCCGGCGCGAAGGTCTCGCTCTCGTCGGGCGTCGCCCGTCTTCGTTGCCTTAAGTCGGGCCTGTCCCCCCACATGGGGAATTGTCAAAGATAGTCAAAACATAGTCCGGGGACGATTTAAAACAAATGTTTCACAATGTTGGAACAATGTTGGGTTTTCGTTCGTCCAAAATCCGCCTTTAGGGGGACATGCCCGACCCAGTCGTTGCCCCTGGATCGATGCCCAGATCCTCGCGCGTACCAGTCCAGGGCCCTCAGGGGTGTCCTCTTGGGGCACCCTTGGGTCGCCGTGGAGGGCCTCCTGGGCCGCTTGGCCAGCTTGAAGTCGGGCCTCTCCCTCTACAGATCTACAGGAGGAATATATACAAAAATATAACAAAAATAGTATCTGGACGATGTTTCGATGTTTTGTGTTGTATGTTTTGAGCAACTATTTTTTGAGTAACTATTTGTTGAGTATCTTTGTTTTTTGAGCAACTTTCTTACGCCTGTATGGGGGACAGGCCCGACCTAAGGCCAGCTCAGGTGCTCCTGCGGCCCCTCAGGCGTGCCGGAGCCTCCCTCTCCCGAGCCACCTCAGGGGGCGCCACCTGGGCCCCCCATGTAGGCCGTGGGCAGCGAGTGGATCTGGAGGGTCCAGTTCTGGCAGCTTCGCGTGGCCAGCACACATTCGGGGGCGGCAAAGAGGGGGTTGATGACGAGGGGGGGGAGGATATCATGGCGTGGGCCATGATTTATCCCCAGATTTCCTGGCGCCTCTTCTTGTTTCAGTACGTCCCTGGCCCCCCCTGGGCCGCGCACATGCCGCCGGTCGTAAGTTGCACCCCGACCTCTTGGACGCCCCCCTCTTGGCCGCTCCCGATATCTTCGAGGACCCCCCCTTCCGGAGGAGAGAGAAACGACACTTCCCAATCACCGCCAGCGACCGCCACTTCCAGCGAGGAGGTCCGCCCGGGTAGTGCCTGCTGGCAGCTTGATGACAGGGCCGAAGATCACGGCACCACCACCACCACCACCACTTAGGTTAAGTCAGGCGTGTCCCTCTACAAGAAAAATCAAACATAGTAAACAATAGTCTGGGGACGATCTTTTCTTTTTGTTTAATATTTCTGGGCATTGTCTGACACTTTGTAATTTGTCTTTCGAAATCCGCCTGTAGGAGGACAGGCCCGACCTGACACTAGGGGGATCTCCAACTAGGAAGTCCACGATGCCTCTCCGAGCTGAGGGCAGGGAGCACCTCGACGAGGCGAGGAACGCTGTTCAAGTCCGCGGGCGCCGCGTGGTCCAAGACGGCCAGCTGCCGGTCAGCAAGCGGTGGGGTGCATTAGAAGCGAATTGAGGCACGAAGGCGAAAAAAGTTGCGGCGAGAGGCACATCACCATCGAAGAATAAATTAATTATTGTTATGATGTTCCGGCCTATTGTAGCTTTGACCACCAGAAATGATTTCGAGCACCCAGAAAGTATCGAAATTTGAGGGTTTTCACGTGTCGGGCCTTGGGAGGCGATAGTCGTTCGACATTGTCTCGACACTTTTCTCGGTGCTCGAAGTTATTTCTGGGGTGTAGTCCTTAAGTGCGATGGGGGCGACATAATACGATGGCATAAACGTAAGCTTTCGGAGGTCCGCGCGGATCTCTTGGATCGGCGCTGGCCCCCCCCCGCCAGGGGCGGCGCCGGAAGCGCTGCCAGGGGGCTTCCGGCGACGATCTACAAAATCCGCACGGACCCCCAAAAAGTTATTATTTCGGAGGCGAGGGGGGGACGTGAGAAGGACGAGGCCTTTTTCAAGAGGCGGCGGGACCTCCCAGAAGAGGGGGAAAGGCAGGAGGAGGATGAATGGATGATGGTGGGGGGGGAGTGACATCGGGAGGAGGAGGAGGCAGAGGAGTAGGAGTAGGAGGAGGAGGAGGAGGAGGAGGAGGAGGAGGGAGGAGAAGGAGGAGGAGGAGGAGGAGGGGGAGGACGAGGAGGAGGAGGAGGAGGAGTCCGGGAAGTTTCTTGTGTCTTCAGGGAAGGCAGAAGGCTGGGGGATTTCCGAGCCTTCTGGGAAGCCCCGCCCCTTCTCGCTTCCCCCAGTGGGCGCGCCGCCCAGTGCTTGTGCTAAGTCGGGCATGTCCCCCCACAGGCGGGTTTTGGACGAACCACAAACAATTGTTAGCACATGCTCGAACATCTTCAACAATGATAGAAACATCGCCTCCAGACAATTTTTCACTACTTTCGAATTGTCCTCCTGTAGAGAAACAGGCCCGACTTCCTGTTAAGTCGGGCATGTCCCTCTACAGGGAGACAATTAAAGAATAGCCGCAACACATCGCCTGGAGGCAATGTTTCTATTATTACTTTGTTGGGCTATTTTGAATTGTTTGGGTGTATTTCTATTCGTCGTCTAGAATCCGCCTGTAGGAGGACACGCCCGACCTGATGTGTGTGCCGCGTCGTCGTCATCTAGCCAGGAGGACCTCCCTCAGCTCCCCGCTCTGGTGGTGGTGGCGTCGCGTGCCCCGTGCTCCGGGGTAACGTAATGGCGCTCGCCAGGAGGAGGCGAAAGGAGGAGGAGGAGGAGGAGGAGGAGGAGGAGGAGGAGGACGGGGAGGGCGGGATACGCTCAGGTGGTGATGCGTCGACAGTCTCACTCAACGCCACTAGGGGCACGAGAGCCGAGCTTGCCCAGGAACGTGCGTTGTGTCGCCGATCTGTCGGCGGTGTATCGCCGATTCCAGGCAGTTGTGTTCCTCCCTGAGCTGGCCCCCCCCCAGCGTTGCCCCTCACCTTCGGGTTTACCAAGGAGGGGGTCCAGCGACAAGGGGGTGGTGCAGTAGATTTGGTGCAATACATTTGCGGCGTGCAATACATTCCGGGGCGCAAATGTATTGCTGGATTTTTGCGTGCAACGCATTTCTTGCAATGCAAATTTCCAGCGCAATGCATTTGCGCAATGCAATTGCCCCAACAAATCCATTGCACCACCCCCTGTCAGCTGGACCCCCTTGTGGCCCAAACACCTGCAGGCTGTTTATCCCTGACGCTCGTCCGAATGATGGCTTTGCGCGGCCGGCACAGCCTCGAGGGCCTTCCCCAGGGATGCGACGTCCTGATTTTTTCAAGACGGGCCCACCCGAAGTCCCGACCCATGCCCTCCAGGGCCGGTGTCACAATCCAGAGCCCGGCGAGGGCCCCCGGAGGCCGAGAACGGTCAAAAGTGTCCTACTGTTTCGCGACGCGGGTATGTGTGGGCTCCTTGACTCAAAGAAGAAGAAGACCTATAAACATAAACTTTTGGCGCTCCGCGGATTTCTTGGATCCGCGCCTTGGCCCCCCATGCGGCGCCTCCGACGCCGCCCCTGGCGCGCTCCGCGCTCCAGGGAGGGGGGGGGGTCCAGCGCGAATCCAAGAAGCCCGCGCGCAACGCCAAATATTGCGAAGGTCTGACGGCCGGTGCCGCCGACTATGACGAAGACCCTGGCCACAACGAGGTAGAGGAATGAGGAGGAAGAGACGCAGGAGGAGGGGGCGAAAGACGACGCCGAGGAGGTGGAGGAAATGAAGACAAATAGCGAGGAGGGGTAGCAGCAGGAGTGGGGTGGCGATGATGCGGAAGTGCACGGCGATGTGGAGGCCGAGGACCCGAGAAGCAACATGCATGCCGTACTTACCGGAGCTGAGGATCTTTCCGAAGGGCCCCTCGGGGGAGAATTGCACCGACCTCGGCATGAGCATGTTGGTTATGGTTGTGGTCGATTAGGTCGTCCTGGACCCTGCGCAGGAGAATTGCATTGTATTGTATTGTATTACAAGTAATGTATTGCACACGAAAATACAGCAATTCATCTGCCCTCCGGATTGCTACGCTCCAAATGTACTGCAACCCCACGAACCGATTGCACCAAACCTGCTGTACCACCCCCTTGTCGTTGGACCCCCTTTTGGGTCCACCCGAGTCGTGGTCGACTCGGTCGTCCTGGGCGCGCGCCCACCGACCACAGCCAGTGCTGAGCTGCTTCCTGTGCTCAGACGCCTGCTGGCATGCGCAAGGCATCCCCGCGGGCGTGCCCTCCCAGAAGAGGGGGAAGGGCAGGAGGAGGATGAATGGATGATGGTGGGGGGGGGGGCATCGGGAGGAGGAGGAGGAAGAGGAGGAGGAGGAGGAGGAGGAGGGGAGGAGGAGGAGGAGGAGGAGGAGGAGAGGGGGGGAGGAGGAGGAGAGGGAGGACGAGGAGGAGGAGGAGGAGGAGGAGGAGGAGGAGGAATCCTCCTGGAGGATTCAGGGAAGGGAAGTTTCTTGTTCGAGCGGGGAGGCGCCAGGCATCCCCGCGGGCGTGTCCTCGATGCGGCTGGGGCCGCCTGCGGCCCCCGCGCTCCCGGGCCCGCCCCCCCCCCCCCCGGCAGAGGTCGCGGAGCTCACCGCCGCCCGAGCCGCGCTGCAGGGCCGCCTGCAGTCACAGGAGGCTCGAGCAGGGGACCGACCGGCCACAGAACTGATGCGCCCCGAAATGACTTGGCATCGCTCGGACGTGTGCATTTTTCCTTCGGCGAGGAGCATCGAGGAGCATCCTTGATCATTTGGCGAAAAGGCCACGCACGAAACCAAAAAAAAAACAGGCAATAGACGTCCGAGCGATGGCCAGACTAGGCGAAACCGAAAAAAACACAGGCAATAGACGTCCGAGGAAGCAATAGACGTCCGAGCGGATCGGCGCTGGGCCCCCCCGGCGGCGCCTCCGGCGCCGCCCCTGGCGCGCTCCGCGCGCCAGGGAGGGGGGTCCAGCGCGGATCCGAGAAATCCGCGCGGACCTCCGAGTTGTTATGTTTATGTCACTGTGTGTTCCCCTAGAATTGATGTGCCCCGAGATTGAGCTCCAGATCGGATCTGCGATGAAGTCAGGCCTGTCCCCCTACAGGAGGAATAGTCAACAGAACAGTCCAGAGACGATTTTCTACCACCTTTTTTTATTGTTGCATGTTCTTTAGTTTCTTATATGCAAAATCGTCCAAAATCCGCCTGTGGGGGGACATGCCCGACCTAAATCTACGACAAGTGCGTAGACAGTCCCGTAGGTCTGCGGAAACCAAGTTTGGGGCTTGATGTTCCAACCTACTTTGGCCCGGATCACCCGGAATAATTTCGAGCACCAAGAAAGCACCGAAACTCGAGGGTTCTCACGTGGCGGGTCCTGGGAGACACTCGTCCGACACTGTTTTGACACTCTTTCGGCATTTCTCTGGGTGCTCGAAATTATTTCTGGGATGTGGTCTTTAAGTACGACGGGAGCAGCACAAGACAAGTACGTGGACAGTCCCTTAGGTCTGCGGACGATTCGATGCAATTTTCGCAGAATCGACCAGGGAAACCAATTGTGGGGAGGAGGAGGAGGAGGAGGAAGAGGTGGAGGAGGAGGGAGGAGGGAGCAGGGAGGAGGGAGCAGGGAGCAGGGAGCAGGGAGGAGGGAGGAGGGAGGAGGGAGGAGGGAGGTTTATTAATTCTGCAGTCGGTCCCCTGCTCGGGAGGCGCAGGCCCGCGAGCTGGAGGCCAGGTGCGCCGAGGCGGGCCGCGGCGGGGTCCGCTTCGGTCCCATCGATCCGCTTCGGCATCGA
Organism: Prorocentrum cordatum; assembly: GCA_963575745.1. Lineage (NCBI taxonomy): Eukaryota > Dinophyceae > Prorocentrales > Prorocentraceae > Prorocentrum > Prorocentrum cordatum. The sequence continues at coordinate 94,123 of CAUYUJ010020921.1, read as the reverse complement.
TGGCAAAGACTGAGTCGGGCCTGTCCCTCTACAGGAGGAATATTCAGAAACAGTCAAAACATATTATGGGGACGATTTATTGGATATGTTTGGAGCACTTTTGGAGCATATTTGTTGGTATTGATAATTTTTCGCTCAGAACGCGCCTGCAGGAGGACAGGGCCGACCTAATGCAAAGGCCTGACGGCCAGTGTCGCCGACCCCAAACGGGGACGACGACGACGACGACAAACGCGACGACGACGACGACGACGACGACCACAACGACGACGACGACCACGACGACGATGACGACAAACACGACGACGAGGACGACGACGACGACGACCACGACCGCGACCACGACCACGACCACGACCACGACGACGACGACGACGACCACGACGACGACCACGACGACGGCGACGACGACGACGAAGTAGTGACGACGACGACGACCACCACGACGACGTCGACGACGACCACGACGGCGACGGCGACGGCGACGAATTCGATATCGATGTCCCCCTCTGGCTCTCGTTGTTCGAGGTTCAAGGCGTCTAGGCGTCTTCGTCGGTTTTCCAGCCTTGGGATGCCTTCCAGCGACTGCGCCTCGCCGAGGGCGTTCCAGGGGTGCCTGGATCGTCCCGGACGGCTGCCAGAGGCCCGCGTTACGACCCGAAATCCAAACTTACGGCGGAAAGTTTTGGGCAATTTTCGGCCTGGGGCCCTTACCTGCCCTCGGGCCGTCAAAAAGCGACATGGGGTGAAACAGTTGTTACGGAGAAGGAGTCCAGATATTTTGGGGGGCGATCTTGCTAGCAAGTCACGGAGTCGGAGATCTGGGAGGCTCTTTACCCACCTCGCGATAGCGATACCCCCTCCTGCGCGCCGCCGACCATGCAAAGGCTCTGAAGCCGACGACAAGCTTGTGTCGACCCCGGACGCACGCCAAGCTCAAAGTACGAGTGTCCCCAGAGCGGCCGCTTGCCTAACGCAGCATGGCTGCCTTACAAAAGATTGCTGTCGCAACGTTGTATGCACGTCATCATCTCGCACGTGATGCTTTTGTGGTCTCCTTTCGGGGGCGGTCCAGGCGAATGCCAAGCTGTGAGAAAACCACGGCGAAATTCATGCGAAGCTCATGCGAGCATGAACTAGCAATCCCTTTTTCGCTGATTTCGACAAGTCTGCAACAGTACACTATTGACAGAGAGCGTCGGAACATCTCTGTGGCAGTGGGCTTCAGGATGGAGTGGACAACTATTCGCTACGGCGGTTGCTCAAGCGCCTTGAGGCCTTCCCTCGGGGGCGGCGACTGGCCGATCTCGCGCCAAGGAAAAGAGGTGGAGTCTCGCCGGAGGGGTCCACGTTGTGAACAAGTCACGACGTTGGGTTTCGGGGGTCGCGGGGCCGCTGGTTCAAGGCTCCAGGCTCGGGCGGGCTTTCCGTCGTCTTCGGCGCTTCCCGGAGGTGTTCGTTGCCTCGCAGGGCCTCTCCAGCAGCTGCCCCTCGCCGAGGGCGCTCCAGGACCTCCCGAGTCGTCCCGAGCGGCCGCAGGAGCCCCGAGTTGTGGCCCTACTGCAGAGTCACCGGGGACACGATCAGTTGAGTGTGCCTGTGGGTCAGACTGGAGGGTTTCTCCGAAGGACTTAGGCGACCCGTCCTCCTCCTCCTCCTCCTCCTCCTCCTCCTCCTCCTCCTCCTCCTCCTCCTCCTCCTCCTCCTCCTCCTCCTCCTCCTCCTCCTCCTCCCCCTCCTCGGGTCGCATACGGCCCCGGGGGAAACCGTGCAGGTCAGACAACGACCATCCCTTCCAGGGGTGTGTGGGAGGCGCTCTGGCGGTCCACTCTCCCCCCGTCGAGTTGATGCCCCCTCCCTGATGGCCCCCCTGTCGAGTTGATGCACCTCGCCGATGCCGCCTGTCGAGTCGACGCCCCCCCCTGATGCCACCCCCTGCTTCCACTTCTGATTGCACCCTGTCGAGTTGATGCACCTCGCCGATGCCCCCTATGGAGTCGACGCCCCCCCCCCTGATGCCACCCCCTGATTCCACCCCTGATTGCACCCTGTCGATCGGGGGTGGACAGAACCCCCAACAGTGACACGTCGATTAGTGAATTGTCCGTTTTCGGTTCTCGAGAGGGCGCCGCGGCCGTTATTTTCCAGGCTTGCGCCCGCCAGGTTTGGGCCTCAGGTCGTTTTCACTAAACCACGTTTTACTAAAGGGGGGTCTGTCCATCCCCGACTGATGCCACCCCCTAATTCCACCCCTGATTGCACCCTGTCGAGTGGGTATCCAGCCCGTGCTCCAGCCCCGACGCCCCGCCTCTCGCGATCCGGGTTCGTTTCGATCCGATCGATCGGATTCGATGTCGGCTTCGGTTGGCCCGGTCCGGTGGGAGTCCAGTTTTTTCGACGAACCGTTGCGGCCCGATGGCTGCATACCGCTGTTGTGCATCTTGGCTCGGCCGATCCGAGACCATTTCGAACCCGTGGCGATGGCGGTCCGATTCGACGCACGTCCCGATTCGATCCGATTTCCGACTCGATGTTGGCTCGTCCTGCCGTGGTGGGAGAGTCGGAGGAGGGCCAGGCGACAACGGCGGCCCTTCCTGGCGTTCCCCCCCCGCGCTTGTTCTTTTAGAAGATTCCACGGGAGCTTTCAATTGCCGAGGTCTGTGAATATTTCTTGGATCGGCGCTGTTTGGGGGCAAGTCGGATGCTATTTTCGGCAGCGCGCCTTGTGCGGAAAATGAGAGTGGGCGGCCCTCCTCAGACGGCGACGGGGTTCCTCAGAAGCCCTCTGGCCTTCGGAGGAGCCGTCTATGGCTTCGGAGAAGGCGCAGAAAGTTGTTCAGAAGGCTGGAGGCCTTTTGAGCCTTCTGAGAAGGCCCGCCCCATTTCCGACGCCTGTTGTCTTTTTGGCCATAATTCGGCTCTCAACGGCCCTGGGCTTATAATGTTCCAACCTACTTTAGCCTTGATCACCAGAAAGAGTTTCGAACACCAAAAAGTACCGAAATGCAAGTGTTTTCACGTGTCGAGCCCTGGGAGACACTCGTCCGACACTGTTTTGATATTCATTCGACACTTTTCCGGATACTCGATTTTTGTTGGGGGGATGTGGTCCTTAAAGCACGGCGGGAACAACATATCCGTGGGCGTTTACTAATTTGCCCTGCCCTGTTTGACTCCTTCTTTGGGCGCGTTCACGATACGACTTCGCGTGTCGGGGTGGTTATCATGGCGGTAACTTTTTGGACCTGTACCTTCGGCACCGGCCCGCAGGTGTCCGCGGTGTCCGAGGACGCGGCCCGGCGAGCGGAGGAGCACGCTCAGCAGGCGCCAGGCTCGCCGAACTTGCGCCCAACTCGGGGGCTGCCTGCCCGGATCTCCGACGACCTTGTTTACCAGGACATATGTCACCACCCACCAAACCACCCCAACCCAACCCGAAGGCCTCAATCTGCCCTCAATTTCCAGTTGGGGGGGGTCGGGGAACATCGAAAAAACACGTTTGGAACCCTTACCCCCCCCAACCCGAAATTCGGGCCTTCGGGTTGGGTTGGGGTGGTCTGGTAGGTAGTCAATATGTGTCATTGCGCCAGCATCGCAGAGCGGATGTCGTTAAGAGAACGATATAAGGTGGTCCCGGAGTGTCCTGGAGAATGTCGTTCCGGATTTCGAGGTGAATTTCGCGCGGATAGTTTCTTGGCCGGGAATGAAGATTAAAAAGAATCCACGCGAGCGTTAAGTCGGGCACGCCTTTCTACAGGAGGAACATGCAAAAATGGCATTAAATAGTGTGGGGGCGATTTTTTTAATTGGTTTGACAATAGTCCCTTATGTTTTGGGCATTTGTTTCATATGTCCTCCAACATCTGCCTGTAGAGGGACACGCCCGACCTAAAATTTGCGCCCAACTTGGGGGCTGCCTGCCCGTATCTCCGACGACCCTGGTTTAAGAGGGCATCTGTCGACTCCTATCCCTGGCTTCGTGGGCATTTCGCATGGGCCAGCTATCTGGGGCCGAACCCTAGGATATACGGTGGGGGGGGCCGTCCATCCTCGATAGGGGTGGGTCCGAATAGCCCCATTGGTGTGTATCCCAGGGGTTCGCCTCATATTCTGAGCGGGGCGGTTCTCGGGGATTGGGGAAGAGAAATCGCTTGCGATGGTTTGTTCAATCCTGGCGCTTCTCCTCGTTCTTGGGCCTCGGGGCTCGTCAAATCGGCTGGGCGTCGCGTATTGGGGGGGCGATCAATTTGGGGGGCAGCGAGGGCTGTAGAAAAAAGGCCCTGAAGGCGCCCTTTAGGTCCCAAAAGGGGGCCTCCAGGGCCTGAAAAGTGCACCTTTCTCCCCCTACACTATCATTAGGTCGGACATGTCCCCCTACTGGACGAAAATATAAAATAGTGCAATAATACACCCAAAATTGTCAAATATAGTTAAAACAAATCGTCCCCAGACTATTTTCTCACTATTTGTGAATATTCCTACTGTGGAGGGACACGCCCGACTTAACACTATGGCCACCCATTGAGCGACACCCGAATCGGGCAGGCAACCTCCAAGAACGGGTCCGGCACGAAGCGCCGTTCCGGAGGGACGGTCGGGACGGACCACCTGGGCGGCACACGGAATCCAGGCTAAAGCCGGGCCTGTCCCTTTTACAGGAGGAATATCCAAAAATAGTCAAACAATAGTTTCGGGACAATGTTTTGACTATTCTTGCCCATTTGGGGGGTATTTCGCGAGTACTTTTCATTCTTCGCCCATAATCCCCCTGGTAGGGGGACACGCCCGACTTAAATCGAGTCGGAGTAGATGGGGTCTGAGGATCGCGCCGTATCTCCGATGTATCGGCGATGCGGCTCGGTGTGGGGCAAAAATTTCCTCCACGCCGACGTCGGCGATGCATCGCCAACGTCGCCATTGCATTGCTGATGCATCGGCGATGCGGCGCCATCCTCCAACACCATCCAGCCGACCCCATCTGGGAGGCCTCTTTCAAACAAATCAGATCCTCGGATGTCTGAGTGCCCAGAGCCCGAGACGGCAGGGGTGGGTCGCTTGTGATTTGCTTCTCTGCAATGTCCATTGCCCCACTCGGGGCGACGCCGCCGCCAGCTCCCTTTCGCGGTAGTTGCAGGCCACATATCCATCTGGGGTCCGTAGGGGGGGTCGTTCACCCCAGGGTAGAGTCAACATCTATAGTAAGGATGCGCTGCTTCATATCAAGGCTACCTTTGCATCCCTGCTTATTCGGCCCTTCCTGAGCCAATGTTGACATCCAGGAAGCTCCACATGGTAAGTGGGACTCCCTTCAAGCGTATTGCATCCTTACCTTGCGCCCATATTATGGATGTCGATTGTAGGGTTAGGGAGCGAACCGTGCTGGAGGCTCACGTTTCCTTCTCATAGGGGCCGCTTCTAGCGATTTCCGTGGAGCCTGCAGGTGGCGGTGTTGAGGTGCACGGTGGCCGAGAAGGACGGTTACATCGCGGCACTCCAGGACGAGTGCGAGAGTCTCGACGCCAGGCCGGCATCACCCAAGCATCTTCCCACACATACCGCGTCTCGAAAGAATCGGCACGGTGATTCCTCGTACTTTTCAGCCCTTCGGGGCCCTTCCTGGGCCTCGGGACCGTATGCCAGGATCGGTGGGGTCAGACTGTGTCTGCGCCTCAGACTCCGCCCTCTGCGTGGACCGGTACCCCGCTGTCTTAGCCGTCAGCCGTCGCCTGTGGGGGTCAAGTTGAAGCCGTCGCTGGGTCGCTTTGGGATCGCAGGGTCAACTTGCAGTCACAGTGGACCCGGGTCGCCACAGCGCTGCCGCCAGGTCGCTCGATGTCCGGGGGTGAGCAGGTTTGCGCCGTGATTCGCGGAGCTTCGAAGTGCGCCTCATTTGCGCCGCAGTCGTGGCCCTAGGCTTCCTTTCGTTCACTCCTCCTCCTCCTCCTCCTCCTCCTTCTCCTCCTCCTCCTCCTCCTCTTCCTCTTCTCTGCGAGGGCCAGCAGCTGCTCCCCCCGCACTGACCCGCAGGGACTCGTACTCACAAGGTAGCGAGCCTCTCTCACGGGGCCACCTCGGAGCTCGGCTTTTGAAGCTTCGGGGTATGCCCTTTGCGGGCCCTTGTGAGAAGTCAGGGCTGTTGCACAACATAATCGCAGGTGGTTTTGCCAGTCGCGCGCGCGCCACCTTTGTAAGTGTTGACCGTGACCCCCTTTTATGCGGATGTCCTGTCCTGTCCTGTCCTGTCCTCTTCTCTGCTTCCTCGTTTCCAGCTCCGCGGCTCCCACGCAGCGCCCCTCCCCCCCACCCCCGGCGCCGAAAGTCGCTCGGCACTCGTTCGCCGTTCGTCGTCGTGCCCCCCGCCGCAGCTTCGCGCTGCCGTCGCCCGCGGGGCCAACCATTCGGATGACATTTACTATGCACTCGTTCGTCGGTCGTCGTGTCTAGTCGGGCCTGTCCTTCTACAGGAGGCATATTCAAAAATAGTAACACAATATTCTGGAGACGATGTTTTGATTTTTGATACCATTTTGGAGCATGTTTGAAGTATTCTTAATTTTTGTCCCTCAAAGTTGGTCTGTAGGGGGACACGCCCGACCTAATCGTCGTCGTGCCCCGCGTTCGTCGCCGGCGCCCGCGCAGCCCCCCGCCCACACCCCGATCCCCCCACCCACCCACCCAGGACCAACATCGACTCTCCTGCGTTCGCTCGTCGTGCCCCGCGTCCGTCGCGTCGCCGGCGGGCGCCCGCGCAGCACCCCCCCCTGGCCGACATGTAGTTTGCACTCGTTCGTCGTCGTTCGTCGTGCCCCGCCGACGTCGCCAGCGCCCGCGCAGCAAACACATACACACACGCACGCACGCACGCACGCACGCACACACACGGGCACGCACGCACACACGCACACACACACACACACACAAACACACACACACACACACACACACACACGCGCACGCGCACGCGCACGCGCACGCGCACGCGCACGCGCACGCGCACGCGCACGCGCACGCGCACGCGCGCGCACGCACGCACGCACGCAAACACGCAAGCAGTCACGTACACGCACACACATGTACGGACGCACGCGCGCACGCACACACGCGCACCCCCTATCAACACACACACACACACACACACACTTACACGCACACGCACACACACGTACACTTACACTTACATTTCACACTTATATTAACACTCACACTTGCACTCACACTCAAACTCACACTTGCACTTGCAATTACACTTGCATGTGCAGCTGGCCCAAGAGGCTCCCGATGCGCTCCAGGTTGTCTGGAAGATGGCTGCAGAGCGCACTGAGATGTCCAAGAGGCCGCCGGGAAGGCCCCCCAAGGGCAAACATCAAGCATCCCCGACGGACAAAAAACGCATATTTCCTGGATGCTCGTTTTTTAAGCCCAACAGCGGCCACGAAGGCCCCAAAGGTTTCCCAATTTTTTCCCAGATGGCCCGATACCCCCAGGAGATTCCCAAGGCGGCCCGAAGAGAGCATCAAGCAGCACAAGAGAGCCCCAAGACGGCCCAAGACAGTCCCCAAGGAGCGCGAGGGGGCCACCGGAGGATCCATCCCGACATGGCCGGAGAGGGCCCCGAGAGGGCCCCAAGACGGGCTCAGCTCCAAATGGCTGGCCACGGGGGACCCCCCGAAGGCAAAAATCAAGCATTTCCGACGGAAATGCGTATATTTCTGGAGGCGTTCGCGTTTTCATGTCTTACAACGGCCACGACGGCCACAAAGGCTCCCCAAATCGGCCCCAGACGGCCCAAGAGGGCCCAAAGGCGGCCTGAAGAGACCTTCGAACAGCACACGAGAGCCCCAAGACGGCCCAAAAGAGTCCCCAGGGGGCCCGGGGGGGCAACTCTGGAGAATCCCTACATGGTCGGAGAGGGCCCCAAGAGGGCCACAGGACGGGTTCAGCTCCCCATGACGGGCCAACAGGGACCCACGCAGTACACGTGCGCAACGACAGATGTCTTCGCCCTTGATTCCGCTTTTAAGGTTAACGATTGCGATTTCGATAACACGCTTTCTTGTAGTTTTTATGTATTTATTTATTTATTTATATATACATATATATATATATATATATATATATATATATATAGTAATGGCAGGATACCGTGGGGGCCAGCCGTGTACAGTGTAGAGGAATGATGAGCTGGCCTTCGCGCGCACGCCATGGGCACCTGCGCCCTGGGGGAGACGGACGGCCTAAGAGGCGCCCCGGGACCGCCCACGGCGGCCGAAGAGAGCGCCAACAGGGACCCCGCGGGGGGGATTCGAACCTGATGGGCAAATTTTTCCACCACCACTACCATATGTAGGGCGGGGGGGAAGGCAGGATGAGGAGGTCCTCCTCCTCCTCGTCCTCCTCTTCCTCCTCCTCTTCCTCCTCCTCCTCCTCCTCCTCCTCCTCCTCCTCCTCCTCCTCCTCCTACCTCTCCTACATATGGTAGTGGTGGTGGAAAATTTGCCCATCAGAACCTTCATTTCGACGCCTCCGCCCTAGGAGGACCCCGACGATCGCCAGCAGGCCCCCAGGATGCCCCAAGACGGCTCCAAAAGGACCCTCGAGAGAACCCCCACCGAAGAGGCAAAATCGCCCTCTTCCCGTGGGAAAACGTACATTTCTACCGCAATCGTTGTTTTCATGTGCCCAGCGTCCAAGACGGGCCCGTAGGCCCCTAGGAGAGCCTCCCAACGTCCGGAGAGGTCCCTCAGAGGGCCCCTAGACGGCCCAAGAGGGCCCCAAGACGGCCTAAGAGGCACCCAGGACCGCCAAAGAAAGCCCACGAGTGTTTCGCGGGGGGGGAGGGGGGGGGGATTGCGAACCCATATTTCGAGGCCTCGGCCCTACGAGGACCCCGAAGATCACCAGCATGCCCCCAAGGATCCCACCCCGGAGAGCACCCAAGAGGGCCACAAGAGGCCCCGAAAAGCGCCCCAAGAGGCTTCACCATTGTTCCCAACAGGCTGCCCAGAGGTTCCCCCAGAGCCACGAACAGGCATTCACAAAGTCTCACACTAACAGCCCAGGCTCGGTGGCATGATGTGCAGAAGGCCACCAGGAGGGGCACACGTGGACGAGGGGCACGGATGCCTTTCCCCTTTGTAGATTCCTCCTGCTGCTTGTCTTCAAGGATTCCACTTCTCCTTCTGCTCCTGCACCACCTTCCCGTTCTGCCCTCGTTTTCGCCGCCGTCATGCTCCTGGACTCCTCTCCCCTTTCTCGACATCCAAACCGCTCCCCCACGTTCTCTTCGTCGTCCTCCTGGAATCCCCCGTGCACATGAAAGGGCTCTTCCTTACATGCTTCCGCGGCGCATTCGGGCTGACATTAGATCCGCAACCGTCGCCCAGCCCTCGGCGTCTCATTGCGAGCTGTGATCCCGGAGAACCTGAGCGCGCGCGCGAAGCGCGCGCAGAGGTTCTAGCATTTGTACACATGTGCACATGCACATCTATGTATGTACATGCATGCCGGTTTGGCTGTCTGCCTGTCTGTACGTATATAGACATATGTATGTATTTGTGTATATGTGTGGATGTGTGTACTTGTGTACGTATGCATGTGCGTATGCTTGTATAGTTGTATGTGTGTATGTTTGAATACATATATATATATGTGTAGAGGCGGAGGGCGCGGACCCTCAGGGACCCACATTATACTACACCATGAAATCATGCATTATAACACGTTGGACACTTTAACATCATATAACACATATGGGTGTGAGTTGACGTATGTATACGTGTATGTATGCATGTGTGCATGTAACTTTAGGTATGTCCACACATATAGACTTATATATTACATATACACGTGCGTATGCATGGATGTGCATGTATGTACGCGTGTATACATGCATGTGTGTGTAGTCATCCATGCATGTGTGGTTCCATGTAGGCGTGTATGTTGAAATGCGTGCGTGTAGTAATGCATGTAAGTTTGTATCCACGCGTGTACGTGTGTATGCTTATTTGTATGCATGCATGTACCTGTGCGTGCATACATGTATGCATATGTATGTATGTATACACGTCGATCAAGTAGGAGGGCACGTACGCAGGTACGTACGTACGGGGCACATGTCTGCTATGCATGATGTAAGGGTGTGCCTATGCATGTATGAATGTATGTATGTAGGTGTGTGTGTGCGCGTCCATGCATACATGCATGTCTGTATGTATGCACGTATGCATGTTGTAGTAATGCATGCAGGCACGTATGTATGTATGTACGTATGCATATACGCATAGATTCATGTACGCCTATACGCATACATGCAATTATGTATGGATGCGTGCATGTGCATGCATGTATATCTGATGTACACATATAGCTATACATGTAGATGCATACGTACATATATATATATATATATATCTATATATATATACATACATCTGAATATATGTTATATCGATGCATCTATATATATATATATATATGAACAGGCTGGGGGGGGCGGACCGTTTTCTCAGTGTGGCATGCGGGGACAAACAAGCCTGGACCCGCCAAAGAGGCTTCCAAAGGGCCCCTGAGGCCACCAAAGAGGGCCCCCAAGGGGGCGAGAGGGCGCCACAACGCTCCCATCCCTCCGACCATCGTTTCGAGACGGCTCACGCGGCCTCCAAGACGCCCGCAAAGAGCATCCAGTTGGTCCCGGGGAGAGGATCCAGGGGCAGAAATCATTGACTCCCCTCTGGTTTTTCAAGGTTCTTTTCGCGTGGCGGCCTGCTCCGCCGCCCGACGCCCGGAGACGGCACAAGAGACGCCCCAAGACATCCCAGGAGGGGTTCAACTACTCGAACTCTGTAACTTTTTGGGGCGCGTATCCAGTTTTTCGACTTGATCTCGAGATTTAGAGCAGCTGCAGCGGGTTCATGTGGACCAATAGGTGCAGCAGCATCGGAAGCGTCAGTCTAGAGAATCGAGAAGCCTGAAATCGGTCTGCTACTCGGACTATGACCAACAAACCGGGTCAAGAAGCGTTCAAGATCGCCCAAGAGGGCTCATTTCGGTTGCCATTTTGGCTCAAGCAGCTACCGGTCATTTTGTCGAGCGGGTCGGCCGTTGGCCACGCCAGGCGTGCCCGCCATGTCCACCGCAAGGAGGCCGCGGGCACCGCCAGACTTAAGTCGGGCCTCTCCCTCTACAGGAGGACTATTCAAACATTGTTGAAAACTAGGCTGGGGGCGATTTGTTTTTCTACGGCTTGCTACTTCTGAGCATTTTTCGATTACCTTGTATTGTGAAGGCCTTACGGCCGGTGCCGCCGACCCTGAAGGTTTTGGCCGTCGATGGCGACGGGATGTGTGATCACAGGATGAAGCTAAAGGACAACGTGACAGGGTAGGCGAAGGAAGTGTGTGAGGAGGAGGAGGAGGAGGAGGAGGAGGAGGAGGAGGAGGACGAGGACGAGGAGGAGGAGGAGGAGGAGGAGGAGGGGGAGGGGGGAGGGGGAGGGGGGAGGGGGAGGAGGAGGGAGGAGGAGGAGGAGGAGGAGGAGGAGGAGGAGGAGGAGACAAACGAAAAGGAGATGGAGAAGGTGGCAATAGACGCTCACGAGGAGGAGGAGGGAGGTCTGACCTGGGACCCCCCCCAGGACCCCCCCAGGGACCCCCTCCAGGACCCCCCCCGGGCTTCCCCCGGGCTTCCCCCGGGACCCCCCCCCCGGCCGGGGAAGGGAACAAAGGGAAGGGGAAACAGTTGGAGTCAATGTACTTTACGCAGGAGGAAGAGATGAAGGACGAGGAGGAGTAGAAGGAGGAGAAGGAGGAGGAGGGGGAGACGAACGAGAAGGAGACGGAGAAGGTGAGAAAGGGAAGGAGGCACGGACGAGAAGAACAACCCATTTCACTGAGCATTTGTCGATTACTTTCTAGTTTTCGTCAAAAATCCGCCTGTAGGGGGACACGCCCGACTTAACGCCAGACCAGCGCGCGGCCTGGGGCTCCGCTGTGGGCAGGACTGTGGGGCCGATCGGCGCTCCTCCGCCAGCCGCGGCGCGGGCGGGCGGCGGCCAGGGGCGCCCAGCAGCCGCGGCGAGGGAGGTCGGCGGCCAGGGGGGCCTCGGCGTCCCGGGGGGCCTCGGGCGGCGACCGCCGCTCAGTGCCCCGCGCTACGCGCGGAGGGCGGGGAACAGCTCGGAGCCGGACGGCCCGCGCGCCGCAGAACCTCGGCGAGCCCGTGGTTCGGGCGACCAGCATCAAGTCGGGCCTGTCCCTCCACAGGAGGAGCGTCCACACAAGTAGTCAGAACATAGTCTGGGGACGACTTGCTGCCTATGTTTGATCATGTTTGAGCATTGTTTGGCGGTTTTCCCGGCGGAGCCGGGTGAAATTCCGTGCCCGCCGGCTGACTGATGACTGACTGAACGTCAGGGGACAGCTCGGGAGACACATTTCAAACCGCCCGCGGGAGCGCAACCCGGCGGCGGCAACCGCAACCCAACCGGGCGACACATTTCAAAGCGCCCGCGGGAGCGCGCAACCGCAACCGCAACCGCAACCGGGCGACACATTTCAAAGCGCCCGCGGGAGCGCGCAACCGCAACCGCAACCGGGCGACACATTTCAAAGCGCCTGCGGGAGCGCGCAACCGCACCGCAACCGCAACCGGGCGACACATTTCAAAGCGCCCGGGCGCGCAACCGCAATTTTTCAAAAGCGCGCAACCGCGCCCGACACATTCAAAGCGCCCGCGGAGCGCGCAACCGCAACCGCAACCCGGGCGACACATTTCAAAGCGCCCGCGGGAGCGCGCAACCGCAACCGCAACCGCAACCGGGCGACACATTTCAAAGCGCCCGCGGGAGCGCGCAACCGCAACCGCAACCCGGCGACACATTTCAAAGCGCCCGCGGGAGCGCGCAACCGCAACCGCAACCGCAACCGGGCGACACATTTCAAAGCGCCCGCGGGCGCGCAACCGCAGCCGCAACCCGGCGACACATTTCAAAGCGCCCGCGGGAGCGCGCAACCGCAACCGCAACCGTAACTGGGCGACACATTTCAAAGCGCCCGCGGGCGCAACCGCAACCGCGACCGCAACCGGGCGACACATTTCAAAGCGCCCGCGGGCTCGCAACCGCAACCGCAACCGGGCGACACATTTCAAAGCGCCCGCGGGAGCGCGCAACCGCAACCGCAACCGGGCGACACATTTCAAAGCGCCCGCGGGAGCGCGCAACCGCAACCGCAACCGGGCGACACATTTCAAAGCGCCCGCGGGAGCGCGCAACCGCAACCGCAACGGCAACTGGGCGACACATTTCAAAGCGCCCGCGGGAGCGCGCAACCGCAACCGCAACCGCAACCGGGCGACACATTTCAAAGCGCCCGCGGGAGGGCGCACCCGCAGGGTTTCAAGGGGGTCGATTGCGCGTAACACTTGTGCGTAAGCTGCCCGCGGAAGGTGGCGCGTAGGCGCCTTAATGCGGTCTGCCGCGCGAGCGGCTTGCGTGATCCACCGCGCAAGGTCGTCGCGCAATCGAGTGCAACCCCCCTTCTGATCGTTTCTCCCTGGGGGGTCAGGCGAGTGGAATTGCCTCAGCCACGTCTCGGCCACGCTCGTGGGACTGCCCCCGCAGGGTTTCAAGGGGGTCGATTGCGCGGGCACTCGCGCGCATGCCGCCCTCGTAAGTTCGCGCGTCTGCCGCGCGAGCGGCCTGCGTGAGCCACCGCGCAAGGTCGTCGCGCATTCGAGTGCAACCCCCCTTCTGATCGTTTCTCCCGGGGGGGTTCAGGCGAGTGGAGTTGCCTCAGCCACATTTCGGCCACGCTCGTGGGACTGCCCCCCGCAGGGTTTCAAGGGGGTCGATTGGGGGCGGGGGACGACAAGGAAAAGAAGGAGGAGCCACTGGCGGAGGGCCCGACGACGAGCCCCCGCGTGGCCCAGGGTTCTCCGCCGGGACATTGCAGCGGGGAATCCCTATTCCACGCTGCTGCCCTTGATTTTTTCGCCCCAGATCCCCCCCTGTAGGAGGACAGGCACGACTTAAGACCAGCAGCGGCCCGAGCCGGAGACGTGCGGAGGCCCGGTCGCGGGCGAGCGCGAGGCGCCCGCCGCGGCGGGGCCTTCGCCCGGGCAGTGGTCCGCGGGGTCCTTGCTGCACGAGCTGGGCGCCTGCCGCCCCTCGCTTTTGTGCCATTCGCCCTGCCCAGAGCATGAGGCAAGTCCAGGATGGAGCCCATGGTGTGCGATCGATCTCCACCTCCTCTCTCTTCCTCCTCCTCCTCCTCCTCCTCCGTCGCCGATTTGGCTCAAGAACCGCTCTGGCCCAAGCCTTTGCTGGGTCCAGGGTGCCCCTGGGCTGGACCAGCGTTCCGCTGTGGTTTATTGAGCGCCTCATCCGAGGCGAACGCATGGGTGCTCGGTCACTGAGCGCTTCGGGCTCCGCCCGCCCCGCTTGGTGGGTGAGCTCCTTTGCCGCACGCCAGTCATGTCTGTGCTCCTTGCTTTCGCGCTCTTCCTGGTGGTCGACTCGAAGGTGATCGTTGATCACAATGCACCGGCAGCGTTCGGCGAGGAGCGGCTCACCACTTCTCGTTCTCCGTATGATTCATCTACGGCAGTCTTTGGTGTGTTGCCCCCATATTCGGCTCTCGTGGCTGGCCTTCTCGCTGTGCTTTTTCGGCTTCGGGCAGGACGTGGTGCTGGACAGCGTCGCCTTCCCTGCCCCGCTTTCGCTTCATGGGGTCGTGCTGGTGGATCTGCCGCCGGGCCTGCTGGGCGCGCCAGACGCCCCAGAGCTGAAGTACCCCCTCAAGAGCAAGGTGTCGGACAAGATCGTGGCCGCCGTCGGCGTCGCGACGGTGACGATAAACAATAAGGCGCCCATCGTGAGCTCCGCGACTTGGGCGTACCGCTGCCTGTACATCGTATTCCTGTTGTTGTGCCTCAGCGGGCGGCCGCCTAGCACCGTTTTCCACGCGATACAGGTGGCGCGACAGTTCAGGCAGTATGCAATGCAGTCGGCCGCCATATTTACCCAGATTTGTTCGACAAGGCTGTTGGAATGTTCCCATTTTTCCCACCGCCGCCTGGCGACCTCGGCGGGGTTCTTGGCCCGCCCGACAGGCTACGGTTGGACCATGGCGTTGTCGTTCCTGCTGGGTCGCGTCTCTGTCTTTGGATCGGCTACCCTGGGCGGCCAATCTTGGGGCCAGGCGTACTTGAGTTTATGCGCGCTACCGCGGCTGGCATTGCTTCTGATTCAGGCGCCCATATTAAGCCGGGGCCTGCGAGTCCTCGCCCTCCCCCAGCTTGGCTCGAGAGCGCGGCCTGAGCCCAGTAGGGGAATAGGTGCCCATATTTGCCACGCACATATTCGCCACGCCAGGTCAGTCTCTTCGCCGAGTAGCTCGCCCCCTTCCAGCGGAGGCTCGGCCTCCCGCAGCGTCGGTGGCTCACTGTCGCCAAGGGAGGAGCCCAGTAGTTTCGTTACGTCCGCCAAGGAAGGGCTGCGCCGCGCTCAAGAAGTTGTCGAGGAGGTGAAGCGCCGTCGAGTCACTTCTTCACGTTTCCTCGGCCTGTTAAGCAAGAAGCAGTGGCCCGTCTTCTTGCTGGCCTGCCGCCAACACGCCTGGTTGAGGCCCGCCGCGCCAAGGAGCGCAGCAGGGCTCCTCAGGCAAAGTCCCGCGCAGGGGAAGCCCCGTGTTCGGTGGGCCACTCACTAATCCTTTTACATACGGCGAATGGGGGGTTCGTCTGTGAGTGGCGCAACGATCGTCTCCCGCGCGGCTCGATCACTTTGCCAGACGTGTGAGTACACGGTTTGCGGCGACTGCCACTCACCGCCTACGTCTCCTGAAGAAGTGTCTGCGCTAGCGCAGGAGAGGGGCTCAGCAGCTAGCGGCCCTGCTCCGTCGCAGCGCTCGGCCGCCCACGCTGCCAAATGCACGCTTGCCTCAGCACGTGCCACGGGGCAGGTCCCGAAGAGGCTGTTGAGGCCCAGCGATGATGATGTGCACCCCCAGTTTGCACGAACTGCAAGGGCAGATCCTGGCCCGGATTGTATTCGAAATCGGGCAGGTACCACTGTGCCGCTCCTTCGTGCCGTAACTTCATGCCCGAAGGATGGATGCCGTCTTGCTTCAGGTGCCAGAAGAGCACATGGGACGGCCAGTGGCGGGGTCTTGCCTCGCTCAGTGCGGGCAAGGGCTTCGTGTGCAGATTTTGCTGGCTCGAGGAATGCACGGGGGCAGACCTGCCCAAGTGGCAGCGGTGGCTCACGCACCGACAGAACATGTGCGGTCGTGCATCCCCCAACCCCTCCGAATGGAGGCTCCAAGTTTGCCCCGCCGCACTTTAAGGCCTGGCGCGGCTCGGCGCTCCACCCTTTTGGGGTGTGTGCCCTCCTGGATATTCCAGGCCAGCCGTGCTAGCCGCGCGGGACCCTGTTTCTTTTTGATCCCGTCGGTGCTTGGCGCTTTCGGGGGGGCTCCTCTCTTTTCTGGAATATTCGTGTGCGCGGCCTGGCTGCACGTGTCGGTGCCTTTCCCCGTGGTGTTTTTTCGGGGTTCGGTGGGTTTTTCGTTGTTGGCTTGTTTGGTATTTGGCCTTTCACCGCTGCGCGATCGCACGGTGCGTCCA